>NW_019295148.1:10964-21501 GCF_000500325.1 Leptinotarsa decemlineata
TTACCAAAATTTGGATGATTTTGAATATTCACTTGAAAAGTTATCAAAGAAAAACATTTTTCATTTTGTAACTTCGAGGGCCCGTTACTTGGTAACGAAGGATTTTAGGAAAAAAAGTTATATGAAGTTCTGGTGATATTTTGACCCCATCTATACATTCCCGAGAGGAAAAGAGGAATTCCAGGGACACCCTGTATATAAAAGAAAGACGAATTCCCAAGTGATGTTCGTGTTTCCAATCAAGCGGATGACTTTTTTCTGGGTGGAATCCAGCAGCTTCAGGGTATGCTTAGGGCCGGAGTGCCTTACATGGGAACAATACTCAAAGAAAGTCTAATTTCTAATCCGGTTCGGAGACCTTTATATTTTTGGAGAAGACCAATGCCTGGGTTTTCGCGGCATTGAATTGAACCTGCTAACTTCCACCCATATTCCTCATTAACATTTGCCGGTGAAGATGTGCATCCGCTGCGGATGTCCTGTAATCCAAATGAAATTACAAGACAAGAGTGCTGTCCTTAGCAAAGCAATATATTGGATTCTTGTTTTTTTCCAGTAAGTCATTGATATAAAAAAAGAGGGGTGGATCCCTGAGGAACACCAGCGTTGATGATTCTAGAGATATCCATCGACGGCCACTTGCAGGGAACCTTCTTTCAGGAAGCTGGAAAGACATACACAAAAATGATCATAACGAAAGACAAAATTATGGCTTCCCATAATCACTATAGGTCAAACTAGGAGATAAATGTGATATTAATAATCTATTGATGCTCTTAAGAATATGAAATATATCAACAAGTCGCTAATGACGACTGTAAATGAATAACGCATCTGTTTATACCTGCAAACCGAATAGTTAGACCTGAAAAACAATAGGTATCTCAACGTTAGTACATTCTATAGGCTTCATACCTTCCATTGATATAAAATTTGTTCGTCAATCAAATAAGGGTGAAGTTTAAAAAAAATCCGTTTCTGAATTTTTCAATTTCTTAAAGTCTGGCCAGGATTTTTTCAGCTAATCAATTCGCGATATATTTTGTATGAAATACTTCTTATCGCCCAAATAAATGAGTGAAGAACTCAGAGGTTTAGGATTTAATAAAATTCAAAAATGATTGTTACGTAGATATTTTGACCGTAAACTCCAAGATGGTGACCAACCTGACCAACATATATTGACTATATTGCTTTCTGTGGGTGAAAACCTCAATTCAAACTCTTGAAGATGAGAACAGACTTGAAGTGAAAGCAAAATGTTTTGTGTTCTCAAAATAAATCATGAATTGATCCATGATAATGTCCACATTTTCGTAGCTACATCATTTATTTGACTGGAAAGGAAATGGTCTTCAGGAGAGATTAGCTGTTGGGAGAAACTCTTCAAGTTTTTATTTCTACATTCTTATAGAGGACATGGAAACTAATTCTATCGTTTACGTATAAACGTTGTAGAGGGGTCTGGAGAGTACGGTGGGTGAAGCAGAATTTCGACTACCAATTTGTTCGATAATCGAACGGTGATTTGTGAAACGGTTGCTGATGACGTAATTTCTGGTACATTTCGTCGATTTTCTCATAATAAGACTTGGTTTGGTGCGGTTGCAGAAAATTATAGTGAATCATACCAGCCGCTTTAGGAAATGCCTGGGTGGCTCATCGGTGTCCAAACAGTGATTTGAACATCTCCTGTTGTCGTAGAAGATCCACTTTTCATCACAATTGACGATCCGATCCAAAGCAGGATCGTTTTGGCTACGCGAAAGCGAAAAATAACAGACCAAACGTGACAATTTCTGTCGATCGTTCAAAGCGTGGGACACCCATTTTTCGAGCATTATGAGCTTTCCAATACATTTTGAACCATCGAAAACTGCTTGGGAGCAGATGTCCAGTTCATCAGCAATCCCACGTACCTTCTATGATGGGTCAGTCTCCGTCAAGGTCCTCAAATCCTCATCCTGGATCACTGTAGGTCGGCCACAGTTGCGTATCATGTAATGATACGCAAAAAATTTAAATTCGAAAAAAATGAACAGCATCAATATATAGAATACAATATTCTGTGTCGATCATTATTATACGAAAACACGTAACGATAGAATGGACAAAAAAGCCGCTTCCTCTTCAGCCAAGTAAGCGTTTGGACTGAAAATTTTAGGACCCAGCATGATGACTTCGACAATTGCGGAACTCACCAAACGTCACACCCATGCTCAATCCCTCAAGAGATGGGATGGAATCAAAGGATGTAGTCTAACCAGGATCACCCTGTTGGACCCTGGGAAGCTGACACCGAAGAAATATCTGGCGATGACCAGGAAAAACCTTCGCTCAACAATAGGATTTCTGACTGACTACTGTCAACTAAGGATACACCTCCATATCATGGGCCTAGAGGACACACCTCTATGCAGGATATGAAGGAGATGTCTCCTAATGACCTTTTCACCTTCCTGGAAAGGACAGACTGCACGATGACCTAGATGGACAACTCCTCGGGACGATGTACAATGGGTCATATGTGGGGTAAGTGCTGTGAGCTTACACTCACCCTCCCTACTCTACAGATACATAAGTTTTAAAATACCCCAACATTCATATTGGTACGCTGTGTTTTTATATTTCAATATTTGTATTTGTTGCTTTTGTCCAGGTTTAGTTTCTTTTGAGTAATTCCTGAGGTTTTTCTACAGTTTTAAAATTGCTACTATTAATGCACTCATTGTGAATTTTCTGGTCATAGTGGGGTTGGAAATAACAATTTACATGTTTTCAAAAGAAACTTGTATTTTCTACTGATGAAAAACAAAATTTTTTGAACTATATTTTGGTAGACAATACACATAATACAGTATTTCAATTATTTTTTTAATATCGTTTTATTGTATCAGTCGACTAATCGACTGATATGCTACGTATTTTTTCCTCTTTTTTTTTCATTGTCGTTTACTTTGAGGCGCTTTCCTAATATACCTGAAAATACGAACAAGGAAATCTTTATGAAGAGTTTCTCTGGAAAAATTATTGAATTCATCAACTATTGACTGCAAATCGATGTTTAAATGATTTTTTGACTGTAGTTTCATTGCAAAAAATATATTCAAGTATATACTTTCGAGTGCCTCCTCCTTTACCTAGGAATACACAAGAATGGTGAGCAGTAATAACGCCGATGCCATCAACATACTTACAACACCTTGGACTCCTCGTGGAGGATCCAGAAAGATACCTAGGAAGAAGCTCCCGTTTCCCCCAGCAAGACTCATGGGAGCAATTCAAGATCCGCCGGAGCAGATCCAGGATATCCTAGAGAAATACCCACTGAGAATCAGATAGCAGACAGCTACGTCCTGGAAGGAGCTGAAATCTGAAACCATTGACCCCCGGCCTCACAACCTGTACCCAAATTCCAATGACCACTGCAACTAACCAGGACCACTCCAACGGTACATGGAAAACAAGAAAAACAAGTGGAATACATGACAACATAAGACAACACTACATTAGACATCATTATACAAGACAACACACACACACAATCCGCTAACCCTGAATTTTATCCAAAAGTTTAATGAATACTTTTGACTCGACTTGACCTAGAGAAACACGAGAGAAAATTTTCGAAAGAGTTTGTCTGAAAAAAATATGTATGGCTCAAAATAATTCCAGGGCTAGTCACAAAACACAAGAGGCAATACTTTTTGGATAAATCAAATTTAAAGAAAATGACCCACATCTATCAAATGTGAAGAATATGACCCAGAGGCAGCTGTTTTTCCGAAGACTCGAAAGTAATTGGGATTTAGTCAGCTCCCAAGTAACATAATCTTTCTCGTTGAAAACCAAAAACATTGCAATCCTTTCCAACCATTTTATAATTTGCAAATTTGAATAGGCAAGTTGTCTTACTGTGTGTTCCCTCCCGTCTCACCCGTCTCACAGCTCACTCCCTAAACAGATTAGATACCATATATAAAAGGTTTGCTAAGGGTTGCCTGAAGTGACACAGTCCAAACTCAAAGGACTCAAAACAGCGGTAGGACCGCGGGATTATGGAAATCTGACGAGAAGACAACAAGTGATTGTGACTTGACTCAAAATAGAATATACCTACAAGGCTCACCCATGAATACCTAGTAACTCGAGGAAAAGAACCACAGTGTGAAATTTGTGGAATGCCACTTAGAGTAAAACACATCATAACGGAATGTTCAATGTTCCAAATAAAAAGAAACAACTACAATATACCACAAGATTTGGAAGAAGCTCTAAGACGACATCCATCCATTATATGCTCTTCAACTTTAAAACATTTGATTATATTAACCACTCTATATTTCTGACAAAACTGAAGTAACTGGGTTTTGCCTCCAGCATGGTCACTCTGTTTGGAAATTATCTGCTAAAACAATCTCTGTGTGTCATTCTCATTAACAAAAAATCGAATACCCTTGAAATAAATATTGAGGTCCCTCAAGGATCGATGTTAGGTCCACTTCTCTTTGTTATATATACTTCTCAGTTCTCACATTGCCTTCGTCACACTTCCATGCATTTTTACGCCGACGATACACGGTTGTATTTACAATTCGATGAACATTCACTCAGTCGAACAAATGAGTTATGATCCGCACTCTCTGATAACTCAATCAAGTTAATATTGTCTCTCCGTAAACCCATCTGAATTTTGTGTCATGCTCTTTGGTGGGCCAAATGCAAAGAATCGTTGCAACGAATTGATTAATATTTCCATAGATGGGGTTCAATTACCAAAAAGTCACGAAACATTTAGGCCTTTATCTCGATAATTCTACACATGTTTCTCAGATTCTTAGGAAGGGTTATATGAATCTAAAATTAGTAAAAATCTTTTGAAGAAAAAAAAATAAAATATTACTCTGCAATGCACTGGAACACCTCATGCTAACTATGCTGATACTGTTTATGGTCCAGGACTTTTGAAATCTGACAGGCAGAGACTTCAGAAACTGCAGAATTCGTGCATAAGACTTGTCACAGGCCTAAGGAGACGTGTCTCAATACTTGGAACAACTCGGGTGGCTGAACATGGATGTTAGGCGCACACTGCATTCTGCTAGTTTATTCCATAAGGTCATATCTACTGGAAAACTTGCCAACCTATTCACGAAACTGTCCTTTATAACCGATATACATAATCTAAATTTGAGATTTGAACATTTTTCGACTGCACCTAAACATAAAACTTCTCTTTTTCGAGGATCTTTTTCTTATAACATTGCACGCTCATATGATCGGCTACCCATTGAATTGAAATCCCTACCACCACTTAGTTTCCAGAAAAATCTGAAAAGATATATGCTACAATCATTGCTAACATTGATCAGTTGCCACCTATACATAAAATGTTTTTACCATAAATATGTTGGAATCATTAAATTTATCATTATGTTTCTTTCTTTTTCTTTTGCTTCTCCCCCTTCTTTTCTTTTATTTTTCGTTAAGTTCGATTGCAAATAATGTGTATTGATATAAGTTATCTTTTACTGGTTGGATGGAAGAACAATTTCTGCCTTGATTTATCATGCGCAGACGTTGAATTCTGCCATTTGTTAGGTTAGATTAGTGCCTCCTATACTGAGTAACCTTTGAATGAAATCATCTATTATTATTATCATTGTGAAATTGTAACTACTACTTAGTGATTTGTAGTAGACATACTCCGCCGCTAATAACCTTCAAGTTCATTCTGCTGATTATAAATAAAAAAAAAACAAATCACTTCATCACAGTATTTTCAGGAGAAAATCAACTACGACAAATCCGGCTAAAGCGATTATCAATCTCGATCTCACAAACAACATTCCCCTATTGAAAACACCCCGCGTTTGGCAATCAGGTACTATTCCTGCAGACATTATCGGCCATTATGTCATTTTCCGGATCCCGTCGCAGCAACCGAATCCAGAATCATTAGAATTTATTCCGTCAGCACATTCGGGCGATTCGAATATTGCAATGCTTCGCGATATATTTTTTGCTGTCGTTCTGTTTCCGTCGAGACAATGAGCTTTCCCCGCGTGCGCTATCTCGATGTAAACAAGCATCAAGGGTCTGCCTGCCTGCTTCGGATCTGGATTTCGCTCTGGAGTTGCTGACACGAAAGACACAATAATTCTGGCATGTGTAACACGGCTGACGTGTCTCACGCTTTCGCAATCATCGCTGTATATTGTTGATACTATTTAAGAAAGTTATTTTTGGATCCATTCAGAGAAAAGACTGTTACGGGCTAGTTTTGATTTTCATAGTTCACTATAAAAGGAATATATATCGGCACGCCACTGAACGTTGTTTATAATTGAGATTTTTATGTTTGTGCGATATATTTTCAATCATCTGGCTGTTTGTTTACTATGCTGAGATTTGGTGGATTTGGACCATGAAAATACCGTAGATATTCCGTTCGGAGTTACCTTTATTCAAAAGCGCTTGCTCAGGGCACATGATTCTCGGATACAATGATCACTCACCCCACGGTGTGAAGTAAGTGGGGAATAGGGCCTGACCAGCGCACACTACACACAATAAGACCCGAAAAATGATGCATCTGTATAGGAGTTTGCATCCCAAATCGTCCTTTCCACGGTTGTACTTCTCCCTACAACAGGAAGGCCGTGGACTTTTGAGTTTGGAGTATTTGCATGACAGAATGGTACTGGATATAGCCTGTAAAGTCGTCAGAAGTTCAAATCACCTTCTATGCTTCGTGACCATGAGAGAGCAGGAGTTGGAGCATTTCTCTTCAGGGCAGCTGCCCGAGCAGGTGATGAACTCGGTTTAGTTTTCGACGCTGAACGAGGTGACCACTACTCTGTCACCAAGTTGAAACCCATTCAGCAAAAAGCTCAAATAAAAGCCGCAGAGATCACCTCACTTCAGCGGAAACACAAGGATAAGCCAAGGCATGGGGTCTTCTTCAGTAACATTGAAGACCTTGGCTTATCTGACTTTCGCTTTCCTCAGGTCGAGTGGGCTGAAATCGGAAACTGAGGGGTTCATCATGGCTTGCCAGGATGGTGTCTTCAACACCTTAGTTACCGCAGTCGCGTGATGGGTATAGAGGTTCCTGACACAAGGTGCATGGTCTGCCGCGAGGCGCCCGAGACCCTAATGTACTTGGTATCAGCATGTCCAGCATATATGCGGTCTCGGCCAATTATCATCGACATAACGCGGCCCTAAGAGTGCTATATTACCATCTACTGCACTCTTACGGTATTAACGAGACACCGGTGTTGCCCTTCGCTCCGGGGGATATTAAATCCGTTGTGGGGAACGAGAAGTGCCGATTTTAGTGGAACTATTCGTTCCCCAAGGCTCATACAAGCTAATGAGCCTAATGTAGTCCTTCTCGACCACTAGAGCATGACTATATTTGTCGTAGGGTTTTCAGCTGCTGACGAGACTCTATCCAGATCACTCTGTCGAAATGGTTGTTCTGAGTATTGGAGTCCTTGGTGGAATGATGCCCTCTCTACTCTTGAATCTCAAAATCATATCGGCCTGCCGCACGCTCTAAGGCAGACATATTAGCCAGACAGATGCAGTAGGCTATCATTCTTGGCTCACTGTGCTTGCTCAGAGCACATGATTCTTGGCGCGCCCTCCCGAATGTATCAGGGCTTCAGGGGATAGGCCTGACCAGCGCATAATTCAGGAAAAAAATGATAATAACGTTTATTCGCACTGAAAAAATATACAAATATATATTACGAAAGTTAAATACAATGTTGGTGTAGGGATAAACAAGTTACCCAAAAAAATCATAGATTGCGCGTTGGGTTTCATTTGTCTAGTATTCCATGTTATGATATCTATATATCTATATAAACCGAAACATTATGTGATATAGCATCACTTTTTTCAATTGAGAAATTCCCAATTTCCGTTATTGCAAGAACATAACATAACCCTAATCATTTTTAACACATGGACTTAATGGTCCCAGGTTTAAGTAGGAAAACTTCCATCAAGAGCCACACAATCATTCCAACGCCGCTCTGACTTTTCGATACCACTTTTGTAGAACGATTTACCTTTTGCCTCAAAATAGGCGTTAGTTTCAGCAATAACCTCTTCATTCGAGCGAAATTTTTTACCAGTTAGCAATTTTTCTAGGTCTGTGAATAGCCAGTAGTCACTGGGAGCTAATTCTGGTGGATACGGTGGATGTGAGAGCGATTCGAAGTTCAGTTCATGTAGTGTTTACATTGTTTTGATTGACTAGTAACACGGTACGTTGTCTTGCCGTATGTGGTCGTTTCATTGCAATTTCGGCCTCCAAACGCTCCAATAATGCTATTATATAATATTCACTGCTGATGGTATTTCCCTTCTCAAGATGGTCGATGGATATTTCACCACGCACATCCCCAAATATCCCTTCCCAGTCGATTGTTGTGCTTTCGGGCGCTTCAGACGAGGTTCACCAGTTGCGCTCCACTGAGATGACGATCATTTTCATTTCGGAGTGAATAATAGATTCATGTTTCATCCATTGTCACATATCGACGCGAAAATTTTGGTTCGTCATGTTAGAACATGGTCAAACACTGCTGAGCATCATCAAGACGTTCTTGTTTTTGCTTTCTTATAGTCAAATACTATTGCAATATCAAGCCAACACGTTCTTTTGATATCTTCACAATGTCAGACTCAAGCAAATTCACTTTTTGATCATTCAAAACGATTTTGTGTCACTGCCTCATTTGGACGTCCACTGCGTTCTGTATCATCGGCGTCTCTACGATCACATTTGAAGTCAGCAAACCAACGTTTAATTGTTGTTTCTGATGTAGGTGAGACACTTTTCAAGTCATCGCTTCCCTTGAATGGTATTTTTCCTATCAAGAATCAGTGTGAAATTAAAACACGAAATTGTTTCTGATCCATTGCCTTGGAAATAACAATAGTAGTGTCACTTTTAGCACAGTGACTAACAGACTTATGAGTAGAATATCATAAAATTTCAACAGCATTTAGATTTGTGCACATTGCCAGTTGCACGAATCAATTTAATGCAGAGTGCAACAGACTATTGGTTGACACTGGAAGTCACAGCATTCTGAAAATGACCTCTGACTTTATGCCTCCAACCGTCAAGTACGAACTGCCTTATAAAGTACTGTTCCCGAGTAGAGAGGACTGGATCCTCCGGGAGAAGGCAATATCAAGAGCAGATAGTTGTTGATTCACAGATGGATCAGAAACACCTTCCGGTTCTGGTGCAGGTATTTTCAGTCGCAGACCCAGGACAGAGATATCAACATGCCTAGGAACTTATGCGACTGTATTTCAAGCAAAAATTTACGCTATTGAATTGTGTGCGGAGAAATTGGAAGAATCCAACGTCATGCACAAGTCAATAAATAAATTCTCGGACAGTCAAGCGGCGTTGGAAGCTTTTGGCTCTTACCGAGCAACGTCTGAATTGGTAGCAAATTGCCTCGATAGTAAGACTTAACAGATTGTCTATGGTCTGGATTCTCGCCATACTGGCCTGGAAGGCAATGAGGCTGCTGACCCCCTCGCAAAGGTGAATGCTGCAAGCGGCTTCATCGGAACAGAACCTGTCATTGTCATCGCTTTGCCAAACAAACATTGAACACTTGTATGGCCAGAAGATTTATGGACTTCTGGCAGAATCTTCCAGGATTGGCTCACTCCAAGGCGTTTATTCACCCTTCGAAGCTTGATACCAAACAGGTGTTGGACCACAGTAGCGATGAACTACGATGTCTAACAAGCCTTCTTACAGGTCACTGTCATTTGATTCATCATATGCAGGAAGATAGCGTGTGTCGTCTCTGTTTGGATAATGATGAAACAGCAGAGCACATACTTTATGCCTGTCCCACTGGGGGCCCCCAGGTTTTCAAAGTTCGGCAGAGCCGTACTCTTACCATTTGATATGAAAGACTACTCACCATACAAACTAATCGGCTTCGTTGAGGAGCTGGGTTTATTTGATCGAGTGTAAACAGGTGTGAGCCACAATAAACCCCCGCGGGTTGCGGTGGAGGGTCGAATAGAACCTCTCACTTTGGACCTACCCTATCCTAACCTAGTTATTCTAACATCATAGACAATATGAAATCAGATATCATTCACAAGAACGCTACACAATAGAGTATATTTCAATTCATCAACAGAGTTTTATGAATAATACATATTTTCATTAGCTCCATAAAAATGATCCACCATAAAGGATTTCAATAAGACTTCATGTATAACTGAATATTTCAGTTACAAGAAGGATGTATTTATAATTATTTGAAAATGTCGTCAAGTTGACGATGATATATCCATTATTTATGAATCACTTTCGTGATCGTCTCACCATGAACGCAATTATTCAGAATTATACTGGTCCATATAATAATGAAAACCTAATTCACTCACCCACATGATAACCGTGGCGTCGTATCCTATTAAACTATACTCACCTGAAAAAAAAAGTATGTACTTCAGAGATTACACATTCGATATA
>NW_019295149.1:0-21933 GCF_000500325.1 Leptinotarsa decemlineata
GTAACGAATGATAACTGAAAAGAAAATTCTTCCCAACTGATATCCTGTGTACAATGGTTGAAAAAGTATGAAATAGTATGTTTGATAATTTTTCTTATAGAAACGCAATGCAGCGAGAAGGGGACTTTCGAATACCTATAGCTAAATGCACACACACCGATTTTGGACGGCCGATTTTATACCGGCTATCGAACCGCTCAATTTTTTTTTCAATCATATCGATAAATACTATCGTTAAAAATTATTTTCTCGCATACTGGGCGAGGCACTCGATCGTGGCCAACCAAAGTTATATATTTTTCAAACAGAACACCCAGTATGTGGATACGTCATTCGATTCCATATTTTTTAGCTTTATAAGGAACTTTTTTTTCGAATTTCCATTGAGGCATTGCCAAGTTATTCCAAAAAAACCTATTTTGCAGACAAAATTTTTCAATCCACAACCCGCATGTTTCCAGCAATTAATTGGGAGTGAGCTCTTTGTGAGATTGACTTTCTCAGTATCACGGGGTATGTTAATTTTTCGCAGTGATGTGTAGAGTATGGGTGATCACGAGATTTTGCTTTGTTTGAACTAAAATGGTATTTCACGTTTGTACTGAAAGAAAACAACTGTCGCACATCCAAGTTTCCACACTCTTTATACAAACGCTCTGTTGAAAATCGGCGATTTTGTGACATTATGAGTTTGAGGAATCTCTTCTGTAACATTTCCAGAGGTTTCAAATGTACACGTAGAGCTGATCCCCAAGCAGTTATTCCATATCGTAAATGACTCTCAACAAGGGCCGTATATAAATGTTTCAGTTCGTTGAAAGGTAAATATCTTTTCAGAACCCAAAATCTGTAGAGGACTGTTTGGAGTTTTTTTATAATATATCTGATGTGGTAATCCCATTTCAGATATGTGTCAATATATACGCCTAAGTATTTCGATTGTTTAACAGACTGAATTGTTATTGTATGGTTTTGTGTAGTCAGAATATTGAGGGTGTCATAAGGACAGGCATTAGATACATTGCAACTGAAAGGAAGAAAATAAATTCGTTTTCTCCACATTCACAGTCATGAGTCTGTTATCAAGCCACAGTTTCAATAATTTGGAAATCTGCCTCTACCTTTTCTTTCAATTCGTGCCAACTGTCCGCTTCATAAAATATGGCAGTATCATCCGCATATCCTATTATGGTACCCACGCTATTTATTTTAATTTATTATATTAGTTTGAGAATGTCCATATAGGACGAAACTGCAGTAACTTTAGTTACAATTAAAAGTGGTCAAAAACAGAAATTTTCATTTATCTTTTCATTATGATCTCCTACCACGTAGTAACGGCTACATCCATCAATTTATAAAAAAGAGTTCACTTATTTCACCATTCCTTGTTGACTACATACCCAAAAATTATAAAAAGTCCTTCTTTAAATTAGACAGTCGTCGAACCTTCATACAACTATATGAATTATATAAATGAAAATAAGCCGATTAGTGGACACAACAGCAAGAGTCAACCGCACATTTGTGGTTCCAGTTAGAAGACCTAGAATTCCTAGGCTACATCTAACATGAGCACGTGGGCAGCTATAGCTACCTGCATGAAATCCGGTTCCAGGATATAAGTACAGAAATAGATGTTATGGAATGTGTATGATATACATAAAAAATGAACCGATTCGTGGAGACACACTCCAAAAAGGGGACTAACCGCGGACACGTGTTTCTGGCTATTGGCCTCATCAGCGTGGTGCAACCAAGTGTCCAGATGGACAACACTTGTTTGCTGAAAATAGAAAACTACATATATTTATTGCTATTTTGAATTGATATTGTTTACGATTATTCAGTATTACAATAAATACAAAATATTAAGTAATGGTAACCGTAATATGTATATATATCGAAACAGTGACACTAAAGATATATAGAAATTCAAAATATAGTGGCTGCAGCGGTTGAGTTGTTGAATGCTACAAAAGCAGTGATAGTTTCACATTATATGATCACTGTCAACAGTATATCGCACTATCGCACATTGAATACTGAGTCATATCCAAGATACGCCTAGCTCTGTGTGTTAGAGTGAGAAGAAAGGGAAGCCACTAATCGAATGTACTATACCAGCAAAATTTTAACATCCACCTCATTTTTCAAACAGATATTTTTATTTTTTTAAATCTCGCCTTCTAAACGAAACAACTGCAATGCAACTGAAAACTGGAAAACATCCATCCTAAATTTATGAAAACAGACTGTATGCAAAGTTCAGTGATTTTGCATATAATTATCAGCCAAACGAATAGGTGAGCCTTATTCTTCATGGGTTGCTGTGACGTTATCATTGAAAAACTTCTGCAGAAAGCCGGTTCACAAAGCATAATCACTGGTGAAACAGGATACAGCCTGTAATAACCATAATCCTCTGGGAGTTTCTCTGTGCCAGACGTCTTTGATAGAGGTTAAATTGGTGGGATCTGGGACGGAATCGATCTGGTATTTTTGTGTGGGTGACTATAGATTATGGAATCTGCTCGAAACTTCAGGGTTGATGATTTAATGGGGTTTCGTGTTCATTAGTATGAATCGAAATATAATTTTTGGGAAATACTTCAAATTCAGGCAATATACAGTAATAGTCCACATCACAGGGTGATGAAAATTAATTCCAATGCAATGGGCTGTGATGGGCTGAATGTTAAACTTATCAAACTTTATTGTCCTCTAATTGTGCCATATATTACATACATCATAAATTTCTGCCCTTCAAGGGGTGTTGTCCCTACTGTTTGGAAAAGAGCAGTGGTTCAAGTTCTACCCAAGAAAAAAACCTTCAGAATACAAGGATCTTAGAGGAATAAGTATCCTACCCATGCTTTCCAAGATTCTAGAAAGATCCATTTAATTACAGATAAGACAGCATTTAGCCGACCACTCACTATTGCCTGTTGTTCAATCTGGCTTTCGTAAAGGCTACAGCTGTACGACAGCCTTACTTAATATAGTCGATGATATCATTGCCTCAATGGATAAAGGTCTGTGTGCAATATTGGTACTGCTGGATTTCAGCAGAGCATTTGACACTATCAACTTCAAATTACTGCTTAATATTTTGCACTATATAGGTTTTTCAGAATCGGNTTTCACTCGAAAGTACACAAAAACCACCAAATAATTGGAGGTTCAGCAGAGCAAATTCAATGATTTTTCCGTAAATGAAGTATTTCATATCAATTCAGTCGAAGGAAAATGGGTGATTTTTTCAGTAGTACCTTGGTTATGTTTCTTAAATGTCAAATGTCAAACATAAGATTTCATTTAGACGAAACTCATACTAAATTGAAAGGGTTATATTTTCAGGAGGGACTTATTTTTGGAAAATAAAAATTTTGGCTTTCTTCACTCCATCTTGATACAAAAAAATGTGGTAATCTTCTAAAGAAAGAAAGGAAGCGATGAATTTTAAAAAAGGTAACTCTATACATAGATAGATATCATGCAAAGAAATAACTTTCAGACGCAAACTATAAAGAAAAGCTCTTCTGAAACAACTATTTTCATATGAACATTGGATTACACGAAAGAACAATTCTTTCGAAACAAATACTTTTACTTTTATATGAAAACTGAATCAAAAAAAAAAATAATTTCCTCTACTCAGTTCCTTTTCCAAACATTCCTTATGGAATTTAATCAGATATCATTTACAGAATTCCTACACAGTATACTAAATGAAACATAAAAAGTTTCACTTACATAAAACACTATCATCCTCACTGGTAGACATCGTAATTTATGAATGGATTGTGTTTTTTTCTTATAACGTTATCCAGATCGGCACTTTTTACCTTCCATTTAGTATATTGTGTGGGAATCCCGTAAATGATATCTGATTTAATTCCATTGCGAATGTTTGGGATACAAAGTAAGTAGTATATAGTATTTGTTTCGAAAGAATTTTTCTTTGGTGTATTTCAATGTTTATATAAAAGTAGCTATTTCAGGAGGGCTTTTTCTTCCAGTTTATGTCCGAAAGTTAATTATTTGCATGATCTACACATCTATGTATAGATCTGCTTGAAGGTGATTGACAATGTTTCATGATGATGGTTTCAACAAATTTTTTTAAATCACTTTCGAAAGCGGTGATAGGTCTACGTTATACACTCAATGTCAACAGTATTTGTCGATCGCACACTGAACACTGAGTCATGCGAAGAGAGGCGAGAGAACGTTTCTCTGAAATACGGTCAGCGCTGTGTGTTAGAGTGAGGAGGAAGGGAAGACAGACATACTGGCACCATTATGGGTTACGTTACCAAGCGGTTTACCCTCCCATGAGAAGTTTTGACTTTAAAAACTCGAATTAGATATAACCATTACGAAAAAAGTGACTGGAAAAGATTGGCAAGTGGATATGAAATTATTATAGAAGTTGGCCAATGTAAACATCCTTCTATTTGGTGTAAGTCTTCAGAAAGTTGAATGCTAAACTTCTTTCTCCATGGGAGTGGTGGTGGAACATTNCTACACATCCATGTATAGAGTTACTTATTTTCAAATTGATTAATCCTTCCTTTCTTTGGAAGATTCTCTCATCCATTTTGTTTGTATCAGATGGAGTAGTAGAAAGCCAAAAACTTTCTTTCCCAAAAAATTAATCACTCCTAAAAATATAACCCTTTCAAATCACAATAAACAAGTCCCACCAATGCGCCTACCTCAACGTGAGGCGTGATAAAAAAATGTTGTGATTGCATTGTTTTTATTCAACGCAGTTAAACTTTTTCGAAGTTGGAATCGCATTTTCATTTTGTTTTGTTATCAGATGAATATTTACCTATCTCAAAATCAAATTCATAGATGTTGGACCAAAAATTTTGCCTTCTAGAAAGTCATAGAAGAATCAAGAATATTCTAGAGTATTCAAAACAATTCTTAAATATATTGGAATGTTCGGAAATAGTCTGAAACTTTTTGAATGATTCCAAAAATTCAAGATCATAGGCTGTTTAGAAGGTTTCTTCCGTTTTTGTGAGTCCACTTCAAACTGTAATATTTCAGTAAACTCTAATTCAATTTGATCAAAGTAAGCGCCATTTGAATCATTGCACTTTTGCCAACGATTCAATGGAGTCGACGAAAACCGTTTTTGACAAGATGGTAGTCGATGGCGAGAGTTCCGAAGAAGGTCAGAGGTCAATCTTGCCGAAGTGCCCATCAGTAAGTTGAGGACCGTTTCGGAGGAGCGGGGGTGGATGGACGAGATGGTATGTTCTGCACATATTAACCGTGTGGTGAAGATTTCAACTCATGCCACTCAACCCGGGAGAAAGCATGGGCCGGTGGACCACTGTCGGCTGCTGTTTTGATACATTTCGTTTTGATGAATCACATCAGCCACCGGTATTTTGTGGTTTTTCGTCTTTGGGATCTACTTTCCATGACGAACCGAATCAAGAAAAGATCGTTTTGATTGCTTGAAAGCAAAGAACATACGTCAAACTTGACAATTTCTGTCGATACTACAAAACGTGGGGCACCCACTACTCGAGATTTTTCACCTCCCCCATACTTTTTAAACCTAAAATCGCATGGGAGCTGACGCTTAGTTCTTCCACCATCCCATGCATGATTTGTTTTGAAAGTAAGTACTTGTATTTTATTGTGCGATAATAATTTTGCAATGACTCCTGAGAAAACTAGATGGCTGATTATAATGTACATGAAATGTTCAGGTACTTTCTTCTTGTATAAAATTTGTCAGTTCTCTGTTTTCCATTCCGTCCCTATTGTTTCTGCTTTCCTACTTTTAAAATCTCGAACAATTCGACATTTTCAGATAGTAAAAGCTTCTTCTTCAAGGATTCAGCTGCTCCTAGGTAAATGTTAACAAATCTCTGTAGATTTTCCCATTCTGAGTTGGTAATACACAATTGATCTCTCTATGATTTCGCAATCTTCGAGTTCAATATATTCATATGTACACAAAGTGAAACTGTCATAACTTCGAACTCGGCGTTCTCAACTTTCCAAACTTCAAGTTTTATGCGTGTTTGGAGTATGACACTTGAAGCGCACTTATATTGACATGAACTCCTTTATGCACGATGCTTGTACGATGCTTTCATCTAGAGTGTTTATTGGGTGTCAGAGCGTGCGAAAAAGAGAATCGGTGACAGTACATACTGATCCAGAGGAGTGTGTACAGCGAGGGATGTTTCCAATACATCTGCAAAAATTATAGTGACAGATCGTTTGATCTCAGGATATCCACATACAATTGCAGAATTCTGTCAACTTCAATACCTTTTGTGATACTTATTCAACATTTCAAATTGTGAAGTGTGCATGTGTAGTTTAGGGATCGAGAGGCCACGTTACTGGTGTTCAGAAATTTTGTGTTAGCTTAGGTTAGGTCAAAAGTGAGTGGGTCTATTCGACCCTCCACCACAATCCGCAAGAGTTCATTGTGGCTCACACCTATTCAAACTCGACCAAATAAACCCAGCTTCTCAACGAAGCTGATGAGTTTATATGGTGAGTGATTTTTCAGGTGAGATGGTTAAAGTGTGGTCCTACCAAACTCTGAAAACCTGATTCGGTCCGCAGCGGGGCGCACAAAGTACTTGTTTTGCTGTTTCATCATTTTCCAAACACAGGCGACACACACTGTCTTCAGACAGTCTGAGTCTGTCGAAGTAGCGGTAGCGTACGTCGAAAATCGCCTCTTTGAGCATATTGAGTACGTGATCGATGGAACTGTTAGCTCCATGGACTAATATAAATCATTGGTCAGTTATTAATTGACACTTCTCATACATCATTGAGATCACGCTTCACGTGAATAACCTAAAACTAATTTTCATAATTGAACCGTGCTGTCACGTACAATTGAGTGTTTAAAGTCAACATTTAAATGTTTCTACACTGTCTGTCTGCATAATATGACCCATAAGCTTTGATTGTTATGAAAGAACCAGCTTCTCTGAAACTCACGATAGTAAGTAGTCTCATCCGGTCTATGAAATGGTAACTGTGTTTTTAATTTGTTCACAATTTTCTACTAAGTCCTGAAGAAGGAAATGAACGTTTTCGAAAGTTATACGCAATACCAACGAGTTTCTTCTTACTTCCTGACATCCTCAAAATTGACTGCAACCTCACAAATAGAAATCACTTAGCGGTTTCAAAGTTCTTTCTTCAACTGGCCAGTAACGACCAACCCAAGGGTCTTTTATTTTTTGAACTGGTCAACTCAAAAAATTGAAATTTGGGATAATGAAAATAATGCATGAATACTTTATTTCGAAGTGGAATTGATAGATGATACTTTCAAGATGGCGTAAGGGAAAAAATTGAATGAAAAGGGGGATCTTGTGATACATCATTTTGAAGCTGCTGACGAATACTTCATAACCCTAGAATATGAAGACAATATCTTCACCTTCTACAAAATGGCGGAACATTTGATAATTTTATGAAGACAAACACATTAATTTCGATATTTCTGGGAGTATTTCTTTTTATCTGCCATATGACAATTCCAACAACCCAGTAAGTTTTGTTGAATTATATTTTGTTTATAAAAACGACAAAAAATGTCAGTACGACAATGAACATCATTGTTCGATTAGAATATTCTCATTTGGTTTTCGGTTTTACTAGTAGAAAGGTACCACGTCAACAATCTCTAAAATGGTCAATTCTCGTCCAATGAAAAAAAAAATTTAAGCGATTTTTATTCACGGTACAACGCATAACTTTCACGAGACCGAAAGGATTTTCAATGAACTCTTTCCGAATCGTCTTACCTGTAGAAAATATTTGAGGGAACTTGTATCCAAATTCTCAACCACCGCTAGCGTACATAACAAAAAGACCCCAGGTCATCCGTCCATTCCGAAAGGACAGCAAGTGCAAATAATTGGTGAGATGGTACTAATTTCTGAACAGTCTACTTATTCTGTTGCGAATGTTTGTGAGGCGTCTCCTTCTACTGTGTGGAGACTTTCGAAGAGGAATAGGTATCATCCATCTAAAATTAAAATGGTACACCAATTAACTGAAGATGACCCTGATCGAAGAACAGAATTCTGCGAAATCATGACGAAAACCAATGCAAGGCATCCTACATTACTCCATAGTATTTACATTTGTTTCAAACGGTAATGTTCACGAACAAAATTGCCGTTATTGGAGTGACACCAAGCCTCACATTTTCCGGGAAACACATACCTAATATCCAGAAAAAATTAACGATTGAGCAGGAATATTGGGAAACCATATTATAGGATCTCTATTTATTGGTCAAAATTTAACAGACAATATACTTGTTATTATCAGCTGTTCAGTTCATTTCAATTTTCAACTTTGATTCCTCTTTCAGGGATTTCAAATCATATAAATATTTGACAATGGAATTCGGAACTAATGATATTCATATGCAACGTGACCCTCTCTGTTTCTGTCTTCACTAACTTATACCTTCCCTTAACTTTCGTTCGCCTCGCTCGATTAAACTTTTCAACAAAAAAAATCTGTGTTAAAAAGTAGAGTTAATTATTTACTGAAATGTCATTAGAAATGGGTCTGTGTTACTCTTAGTAACAGTCTTCTTGTTTCCAACTAATCAGATTACTGAACAGAGCAAATTTCTGGGTACGAAATTGTGAACCAACTTTTTGTCGATGCCAAGGGATGGAAAATATTGCAGCGAATTTATTCTGCCTGCACCTTTTAATTTTCGTTTTGAGTTCAGCGCTCTACGAGCAGGAAAGCATTTCTAACTAATGTCACATGTTTCCCCATTTCAGTTGCCATATTTTTATTGTGGCGGTTGTCACACAGCCAGGATGGAAAATGTGGAATTGCTTTTTCATGTTGCCAGTCTTTCTCAGTTCCTCTCCTTAAATACGTCCGGAACGAAAATACCAAAAGTATTAAAATGCTAATATTTTCCTAGGCGTTTTGAGTGAGAGCTCTCAACGGTCTATGCAAATCAACATCTATTCGGTTCTACAATGCAAAATGGTAATAGAAATACTCAGAATGTATATTTAGAAAGCATTAGTGCCAGGCTTGTTCAGTTTGTTTCGTTCGGGGATTAACTATATTTCTCGTGAGTGCACTTAAGATACACTATTCTGTAACGAATGATAACTGAAAAGAAAATTCTTCCCAACTGATATCCTGTGTACAATGGTTGAAAAAGTATGAAATAGTATGTTTGATAATTTTTCTCATAGAAACGCAATGCAGCGAGAAGGGGACTTTCGAATACCTATCGCTAAATGCACACCCACCGATTTTGGACGGCAAATTTTATACCGGTCGTCCAAATTCCAATGGTGAACCACATGTGGGTACGGGACCTGGCTCACACGCCGACCGGTGATCGGCGTCAATCACCGGTGAGCATGTGTGCCAAGTCCCGTTCCCACATGTGATTCACTATTGGAATTTGGACGACCTGTATAAAATCGGCCGTCCAAAATCGGTGCAATCAGCCATAGGCTAATTGTGCACTGGTGATCACCGGTAGGCTTGTGTGCCAGGTCCCGTTCCCACATGTGGTTCACTATTGGAATTTGGACGACCGGTATAAAATCGGCTGCCCAAAATCGGTGTGTGTGCAATTAGCCTATGAGGTGTCACCCATGGTGGTATATATACAAGGCGAGTCAACAAGATTCCCTCGGTCCATTGCTATCGAACTGCTCAATTTTTTTGCAATCATATCGATAAATACTATCGTTGAAAATTATTTTCTCGCACACTGGGTGAGGCACTCGAGCGTGGCCAACCTAAGTTATATATTTTCTAAACAGATCACCCAGAATGTGAATACGTCATTCGATTCCTTATTTTTTAGCTCTCCATGGAATTTTTTTTTTGAATTTCCAATGAGGCATTGCCAAGTTATTTCAGAAAAACCTATTTTTCAGACAATATTTTTTTAATTCACCACCCGTATGTTTCCAGCAATTAAGTGGATTTTTTTAGGAATAGTTAGTCAACATCACTATGATAATTTTGGGGATCTCAACTTCCGAAAACAATATATAGGGTGCTCGGTAAAACCGGTTAAGTTTCATTCATTTTCAAACAGACATAATTCAACATTTTCAAATGAAACACCGTAGGTATACTTTTTCATTTGTATGAAATATTTCAATATTCATCTACATTTTTATCGAAAGCATACTATACGAAAAACAGATATTTTACAAATTATACCCAGTTTTATTAATTGTTGTAACCACAAAAAATTCATTTATCTACGTTCCCTTACTCAAAATACTATATAAAGTAGGAAAGTACTGTAAAGCAGTGTACGAAGAGAGAGGAAAAAGTACCAGGTGACTGAATCCTTTCAAAGAAACTGGTTGAAATTCAGAAAGAAATTGAAATAATAATTTCCCCATTCCACAATGATAATTTCTGAGACAAAAGTATAGTGAATTTTATTGACGGAAACATTTTTGATTGGATCAAAACTGAGAAGGAAGTTTTACCAAAAATTATCAAAATAACCTCCAAAAGCTAACTGAAACTGAGAGGTTATTTAATTTCTGCACATAATGAGTACAGAAGAAGTTTTGAATGAACCGTTTCTTTGTCACGAAATTTCATAATGATGCAGATAATGTATTGGAAGCTAACAATAATCAAGTATGTACCAAGTACCACTCATCATATCTCTCAGTTTCATCTAGACATTTCATCAGAGAATCAGATTTATTTTTCTTCCTAGCTCTTTTTTATTTCTTCCGTTCCGGTTGAATACCTACCAAAGTCTTTCGTATTCACAATTACACATCAATAAAAAATTATCTGGATTGGAAGGATTGTAACGTGCACCAACACGATCATAAAGAACAATTGCATGAAACTCAATTACCATCAATTCAGTAAAATTGCCCTCAGTTAAAACTAAGTCTCCGTTTTTCAGTAGAATAAACTGAAGAATGAGGAACCCGGGGTGATCGATGCAGCCCCATTTATTAGAAAATAAATGTCAACTCCGAGGCGCTCAATCTGAGGAACAGCGGCCGCCAAATTGTTTTAAAATGAACTTTCGCACAGAGGTTTTCTGCGCCATAACGACCTTGGAGATTTTTGAGTTCGTCGAATGTTGTTTGTGATAGCACGATTAATTATGTCGTTTCGAGAAAAAGGAACTCGTTTGTGCTATGGGGTATATTCCTCGTGGTAATGTCGCCCTACGATAACATCATTTCGTGAAATACCCTCTGAGAAATTTGTTTAATTTACTGAACTTTTTAGTCCTAGCAGGTTTTCATTGCGGAAATATATACTTTGCGCTCGTTAAATTGGAAATGCATGGAAATGAATCATCATACCCATGAAAAATATTCTGGCAGACTTCGATTTGATTTGGTTTTGATATGTTCACTCTAAAGGGTGATATATAAGCGTAATGCAATAAGTAACACGTGCAGCACACTATATATACAGGACTATTAAAATCTGTTTCTGTACATGGGGATCTCGTGAACGATAAGAGATAGAGTGTCGGTTGAATTATAACAAAGTTGTGTATCTTAGAGACCTATTCAATGATGTGAAGAAATCGAATATAGCTCATTTGGGTCTGGAGATATACAGGAAAAACAAAAAATCCCAAATTATTTTTCTGACTATATCTTCTTTATTCGCAGACATATTGAAAATCTGTCCATATTTTGCCATTGGCACTTGATGTGGGCTCTCAGAATATATCCACGAATATTTTATACAGGGTGTCATCTGACTTGGGCCACCCCAACTTTGAATTTTTAAATACAGACCTGTATTTTTTGTTATAGTTTTTGAATCGTAGACGTTCACTTCATACTGAGATATCAAATTCAATTTTATATTTCGAGATGTTTCGGTAATATCGATAATTGTGTGAATTATTCCCTTTTAAATTACGGCCGAGGAAATTGGTTGAATGAGTTGAATAAAAACACAATAGCAACTTTCACGTATTCCTATGTATCGTAGAGTTTTTCGAGAGTATTTTTTTTTTATTTTTAGGTTCCTATTCATATTTTTTCCATTGCTCTGAGCGTTTTTTACCTTTTATGATTATTTGAAACATATCTACATCAAAAATATATTATATGTGTTTTAATAAGCAGAAAAAGAAATGATAGCAATAATAACATCCGAAACGAACACTATAATTGTAATGAAAATTGAAATGAAGATTTACTTGTAGGTTATTTCACTATCATTTCATTTCAGGTTTATTGTTGCTTAATATAATTGTTATTTTCAACTATTCTTTTTTAATTATTCTTTTTTACTTGTTTCAGGGATTTCAAATCTTTTATATAGTAGACAATGGAAGTCCAAACTAGTGAAATTCATCTTTCGTGGTATTAGCCAGGGGAGTAGTTGTTTTCTGATCGGTGTCAGTCCATAAACCTGCAATGTAAGGGGTTGAGATGGGCCTGAACGAATTGTTCCTTTATATGATTTGATAATAATATAGGTCTTTACTTGACACAGCTAATACATATAGATCAAATTTATCAGAAAAATAATAGAATGAACAACATTAATACATTGGAAAAACGCCAAAGATCAATCTGTTATTATTCTTAAGCGTAAGTTGGGGTTTTTGAGTTGAAAATTTTGCGAAACAGACAAGACGAATGCAATAATCTTCTCCTTGCCATATTTAGCCATTAATGTTACAGTTGATGACTACAGTTGACGATTATTTATTGAATTAAATTTTGTGGAAATTGTCGAAATATTGGGAATATCTTCCAGTATTCTACTAATTGAAACAAATGAGATAGTTGATCCTTCAAAAAATTTTCTTCAGATATTTTCTATTTGTATACCTAAAAATAATTTTCAATTACCTGTGATTGATATATGTCTAAAATTATTATTCATTCCAATACACAAGATGTTGGAATTGTTCCTAACGGTTAAAGAAGACATTGGAAAACATCTCAATATCATAGGTATTTTCTATGAAAGAAAACTACTTTCATTCATGCCATTCGTAAATAAAATTAAAAGTAGACCATTGGATGAACGTAAGTCATCTATATGTTCCTTTTTTTCCTGTCGATGAACTCAGTGTTTTTCATCGATCCCAAGTTTCGTTAATTACACCCCATTCAAAAACGAAAGTTCAATCGACTTCGACTCGAAGTGAATAATGTTTCAAGTAGAACTTCTTGAAGATGACATCTGAAAAGAGTGCGCCCCCTATCGATCGTTGTCACTTCTCTTCCGGCCAATAAGTCAATTACGCGGTACGTTCCCGGACAATGGGAGTTGGCAAAGTTTCAAGACGCCCACGTTATATGATTTATCTACACCAGATAGCGGTGCTGCAATTTGGCTGTATATAGATACGTATTTAGAGGTATCGAATTCAATGTATAGCCTTCAATATTATCGCTTGATTTATAAGCGGACCCGCGGCTTCGGCCACCCTTTTTTCTGTTTCGAAAAAAATCCAAAAACGCGCATCACCGAAGTTATTTATAGCTACCTGGATTTTATCGATATGGTTTTCGTTTGGAGGCGTTTTGAATTGAATTGACAGCATACGCTGGTTAATTTTGCATACCAATACATTCATATTGAGTGNAACAAAAAGATAATTTTTCAGAAGAGAAGTGATGCAGGGAGTACCTCTATCACCCACCTTATATAATCTGGCCCTATATTTCATAATGCTGTTACAATCATCTATTGCTAATGAAAATGACTTTTTTTCAGGCAAGAATGTTTCCTCAATATTCATCGTAGGTAATGATGAGAAAAGTGCTCTTTCGCTACTGGAATTGGCGAAGGCAAAATTCTCTCAGATTGATTTGAATTCAAATAACAATAAACGCTTAATGAGAAATATTAGAGAATGTGAACCTACTCACGTGAAAAAATATTCAATATAGTTCATATCTGTTAACGATGACATTGAATATCTGGGTGTAAACTTCCAGGATAAGATAGTAATGGATTCCCAGAATATAATCAAAAAATCAAAATTAAACTTATTTCAGTCGACTCATGGAGGTAAATAACCTTCAAAATTTACCTTAGATAACGACGAAATGATAAAATCTTTCCTCAAAGAAGATTCTGGTGTTACCTTAAGACATTCCAGACAGTATTCTCCGAAAGTGAAAGGGTCAATTTTTTTAGATCATCATGACAATCATCACCTTAAAGTTAATATAACTCAGAAACTGAGGTCACAACAGGTTGTGCTACTGAATAAAATAAGATCTATTGACGACGGAGTTTACAGTTGTTACAGAATTTGAAAATAGTTATTGACAATGACAAAGGGACCTATTCTGGGTGAAAATTGGGAGATATTCTTATGGAAAGAGAATATAACACTCCAGCAAATATTTGGAATAAAAATCAAGGAGGCCTGACAACATCTGAGTGAAAAGGATCAATTAAAATGACAGTATATGAAATGAACCTAAGAGAAATACCAGGTTGAATTTCAAGACGGAACTCGGTGCACACATTGTACTGAAAGAAACAACGCTTCACGTTTTGGATTCTTGTCCATTTGGTCAACTTTTTAGAAATAATAGACATCGTACCATTCGTCACCTAATAGCCACTACATTATCTTCATAGCAATAGATAGAAAGAAGGATACTGCATTCATATTGGATCTCATGATAAAATTCGAAATCGGTAATTCTCAACCTGAATGCTGAAGTCGATACAGAGACGGAAGAAATCTATGAAGCAATCTATGAAGTAATTATTCAAGGAGAAATAAAAAATTAATGGTGAAATAAAAGTTATTGATCTTCTCAGTTGGTGCGCGGGAAACATCTTTCAAAAGTCTATGAGAACTGTAAAATTTATCCCTCTTGACTCTTTGAAATATTCGTTGAAATTACAAGAGAACACATACATTTATGTTGTGTGGTTATTTTTCATTATTGTTATGATTTATACTAATGAAACTTACTATTTACTATTTTTTGCTTTTGTTATAGTTGTTATGGTATTTTTTGTACTTTACAAACCACATTTGTTGCTGGGATGTTATTGGAAGTTTTCAGTGAATATCTATTATTATCACAAGACAATTCACATCGTATGGTAATTGTCATATTCGTATATGTAACCTATATCTATTACTCAATAATATAACATATCTAGTACTCAATAATATAACATATCTAATTCGTCTAAGAGAGATAAAAGATGGAAACAGCACGGAATGAAGAACCGCAAACAACAAAACAACACATTGAATATCAGAAATTAAATTAGTCCAGTCATTATAGTAAGTTCACCTCGGAATTCGAGATACCCAGCTGTAAGTCTGTAAATACTTGTATATTGACACCCTAAAAGTTGTCTCAAAACCTACATATGGTAGGGTGTAAGCAACTATTAAATTTCAAGGTCAAAGGTCACAAAAATCGGTTTTTTGCGCNCAAATAGCAAAAAACCCATAGGAAATGAGATATTTCCAAAAAAAGCGCAAAAAACCGATTTTTGTGACCTTTGACCTTGAAATTTAATAGTTGCTTACACCCTACCATATGTAGGTTTTGAGACAACTTTTAGGGTGTCAATATACAAGTATTTACAGACTTACAGCTGGGTATCTCGAATTCCGAGATTCTTACCTAATTTAAGCTTAAATGACTAGATTAAATACTAGAAGCACAAATAACAACAAAGTATAGAAACCACCATATTTACTTGTGATGCACTATTTTAAACCTTTGGTGCAGTAATATACATTACTGAAGTGTTTTCCCAACAGCAAACCATTATTTCAACACTTCAACATGTGTTTCGATCACCAAGTGATCATCTTCAAGAGAAAGATCAAACTGTTTATTCTTCCTCTTGAAGATGACCACTTGGTGGTCGCAACACGTGTCTAGGAGTTGAACTAACGGTTTGCTGTTGGGAAAAGCTCCAGTAATATTCACCACTATATTTACTGAGGCGTGACGTCATTCGCTCTGATTGGTGTTCAAGTAAACACGGCCAATTGAAGTATTTTAAACTTTCTCTTTATTGAAAATCGTTCTGAATATCTTAAACTGGGTTTTTTTGTCAAAAAATCAATAAGTCGAATTTTCAATACTATCAACATACGTATAGTATTGTTGTAATGTTACCAGTCATTCAGCTCGTGATTAATTGAGCACAGAAGCATCTCCATAAATTAAATTCGATTCATAAACATGTGGTTAATTTTGGACCACTTGTAAAAATCATTGGATATCATCGAATAATGGCACTAATGAATCACTATTACTCTATCAAAAGATTTTTCGAATCATTACCATTTCTCTTCTGTACTCATACTCGTAACCGTATAGCACATTTGGAAGAAACTGCTCACAAAATTGAATTGAGAAACATAAAATCCTTGTTAACCCACAATATTAGCTATGTCGCTCGAAATCTCTTTCGCTTATTGTCTGCAATAAAACCCCAACTACAAACATATCTGATACTTTCAAACTGCAAACGACCCTTTGTCCATCTTGTGAGGTCACTCTATCGACGTAATTAGGGAATATTGGTTTCCTCAAGAGCCTCGCACATACCTTAGGGGAGGAAGTGACAAAAGGTTTAACTAGTCTTATCTGGGAAGGGTTGAATTATTTAGAAGGATAGAGATTGTCTGGAGAAATTCCACGATGTGGGACACTGTCATGAAAAATTTATGAAGAATAACTATACAAATAATATATTACTTAGATTAAATGGATTACTTTATATTTATGGCACTTAGATTTGGTTGGCACATTCGAGTGCTTTCAATTATTCTCCTCTCGATGTTAGTCGTATCATTTACTCAAAATTCTATTCCTAGAAACGTGGGGTCTTATTTTATTCAGGCAACTATACTTCCACCGTAGTGATATGAATCGAAACCTGGTATAGACTATCCATTCCCAAGTGGAACGGTAATAAAAATAAGAGTACAGTCATAAACATTCCTTGCCTGTGCCCCCAAGTCGCCCAAATAGTTAGTAAACGTGCTATCAAATGTAGTTGAGGAAAAAGGACTGAACGAATACTAATTTTTTGTCCGTTTCACAATATTCATTTATCAGTGCCGTGTGTTCGTGGGGTTACGTGAGGTAGTGAGTGGTTTTGCAAACCGAATTTTGAAAACTTTTTCTAGAGATCAATTACCCTGACACCAAACTGATATTTTTCCACTCGACGCGCGTTTCGCTAACAAGGTTAGCATCTTCAGGAGAAACAAATTGATACTGAAACGAAAGACAATGGTTAGCTGTTTTTATACCTAAAGTTTTTTGGTCCGATGTGGACTTTGTTTTTGAATGATGATAATGATGATGGAATAACACATAGTGTGGTTTCCTACGATGACGCTGGTAAAACAGCAAGGAACAGCTATAGTATTCTATAAGTGGTTACCTATTGATTGACTGACACTTTCATATTAACGAAGCTACTGAACCTAGAATTTTCTAATATGCAGGTAGGTTTTATGTATAGCGTAAATAATCATCACGAAAACGAATCAGGAATTTCCATTCTCAAGGGGTGAAATAGGGGTTCAAATATTGATATAATGTAATATACTATTAGTATAGATATTCATTCTTGAAAGAATAACGGTTCTTATCATGAAGTTTTGGTAATGCAGATTCATGTGTTGAAATTTATAAATATTTTTATAATTGAAATGAATAAAGCAGTTGATATTCTTAGATGGATATCATTCAATAAGGTGGTTTGCTCCACTTACTCAAAAGACCGCTGTGTGAACTGGTGGTTCGAACCGCAAGGCCGAACGATCGATCGATTTTCACTNGATTAATCAAGTAGAAAATGTCTGAATCACTGGATTTTCCAGACGGATTGTTTCAGTATGACCGGAATAATTCAGAAATCACAGCGATGAAGAACAGATATAGTCTAATCTCATACTTGACTGAGAGAGATAGTTCATATTCTGTTCGATATAATGAACTGAAGTGCCAGAATGTAAACATACTACTTTAAATGTTCTGTTACGAACTGATTGCAATGAAAAAGCTCATGGGAAATAAGAAATGCTCGTATTCCACCAGATTTTGAAAGCATTTTTAACTTTGAATATTTAAATTTCTAAATTGACTTTTTGATTAGTATAATTTGAACTATCAACATTGGAAAATATATGTGCTTTTTTCAGATCACTATTTTGGGCAGATGGAAAATTAATATTTGAGAAATTTCGGAAAGTTTGCTACTCACAAATGACGAATGAATTGTTAACATAAAATTTCATCTCTAATGCGTTTTGACATTACAGTTTCATATATGGTATGCAGTACGTTATTCAAATTGAATAATGATGATATTATTATAGCTTTTGAAGGATTATCTGATTATTGGACTTTTTCCACGCTGACAATGAAATATTGTTAACAATCCCAAGAATCAAAAATACAATATGGACAAATACTGGATGTATGTGTTTTCATACGAAATCTTGAGAAAAACAATTATACAAGGGTTCTTAGAATTAGAGGTACTCTTATCAGATATAGATTTCTTTGAATAATTGAAAAAAACTAGCTGATACTTGATATTAAAAAAAGACAATATTCGATAGAAAGTGTTTGTATTTTTTGGTGTTGAACTATGTATACCACCCATGCTCAGATATAAACTAACAGAGTGCAAGATACTGTTGGTTGACATTGGAAGTCACAGCATTTTGGAAATGACCTCTGACTTTATGTCTCCAACTGTCAACTACGAACTGCCTAATAAAGTACTGTTTCCGAGTAGAGAGGACTGGATCCTCCAGGAGATGAAAATACTAAGAGCAGATAGTTGTTGGTTTACAGATGGATCAAAAACACCTTCCGGTTCTGGTGTAGGTATTTTCAGTCTAAGACCCAGGACAGAGATATCAACCTGCCTAGGAACCTATGCGACTGTATTGAATTGTGTGCGCAGAGATTGGAAGAATCCATCCTCGTACATTAGTCAGTGAAAATATTTTCGCAGTCAAGCGGCGTTGAAAGCTCTTGGCTCCTACCGAGCAACGTCTAAATTGGTAGCAAACTGCCAGAAACGAGTCTCCGCGATAGAAAGACTCAACAGATTTTCTCTGGTCTGGATTCCTGGCCATACTGGCCTGGCAGGCAGTGAGGCTGCTGACTCCCTTGCAAAGGAGGGTGCTGCAAGAAGCTTCATCGGACCAGAACATGTCATTGGCATCGCTTCAGGCTTTGCCAAACAACGATTGAACACCTGGATGGCAAAACGTTTTATGGATTTCTGGCAGAATCTTTCAGGATTGGCTCACTCCAAGCCATTTTTTCACCCTCCGAAGCTTGATACCAAACAGTTGTTGGACTACATTAGGGATGAACTACGATGTCTGACAGGCCTTCTTACAGGTCACTGTCATTTGAATCATTATATACAGAGACTCGGACTGTCGGAAGACAGTGTGTGTCGCCTCTGTTTGGAAAATGATGAAACAGCAGAGCACATACTTTATGCCTGCCCCTCTGGGGACCAAATCAAGTTTTTAGAGTTCGGTAGAGCCATACTCCTACCATCTGACCTGAAAGACCGCTCACCATACAAACTTAGAGGCTTTGTTAAGAAGCTGGAATTATTTGCTTGAGTGTGGATAGGTGTGAGCCACAATAAACCTTTGCGGGTTGCGGTGGAGAGTCGAATAAATCCACTCACTCTGGACCTAACTGAACATAACCTAATCTATAGCATCCATGTTCAGATATAAACTTCCGAGTGTACTGTTGATGAAAATACTGTATTTAATCGAATTATAATTACATATCTGTTTATTAAAATTCCTCCAGCTTTCACCTACGCAACGTTCATCTCAAATGACTGTTATCGACATCATGAATACATTATGTTGTACCATTTCATATCAGCTGTCGAATTTTCCTTTAATTGTCTGTCGTAGTGAATCATGAAATCAGTTCTGCTGGAGGCTGAATGGTAAAGACCAATCGATCAAAAAGTGATTACATAGCACTTGATTCAGACACTGTCTCTATTAAGTACTTTAATATGACCTTTATCAACACATCCAGTAATTACAGCAACAGGTTAATTCAATATTTTGCATTAACGAATGTTCGGTCGGATGAATCGATAGATGTTCATCGACTCGTAATTGCAGATTAATGCATTGCACCGCAAATATGGTGAGACGTCACATTCGGCGATCAATGTTCCAGCTTTTGAACCATTTGTCAATATAGAGTTCTTCGATAAATGCTGCTGTTGAAGAGAATATTGCATTTTTGTTCAGAAACTGTTTCCTTCCATAGAGGAATAGCTAGTAAAGTAATCAATCAAGAAAAATGTCGTTTCGTATTTAAGTGTTTTTAGATATATACAGAACTGACAATTCAAACATGACTGATGAATCAACAGGTAGGTACTCAACAGGGATGGAATTGAATTCGGTGGATATTGTTACTGTCGTTGTTGTTGGTGAACAAAATTCGTGATTACATCGTAATTGACAAATATTCTCTCGATTTATACCTTTTGGAATTATTCTGTATAATTTCCAGTACCGCTATTTCTGTTCAAATGCCATTGAAACCCCTTCTATTTATCAGTATAAGAATATATGTTCATTTGTGTCATCGAACGTAAATTTATATACTGCGAAATTTTCAATAAATGTTACGTTATATTGAAATGTTTTCGCAGAATTCACAAGTTGGTTTCGTCGTTATTCGCTATACCTTGTTGACTTTATAAACTTGTATTCAGATTCAATGAAACTACCTAAAATCTTTTATAAGATCTCCCAAATTAGTCGTTCTTTCAGTCTGTTTTGCCAAATCACCATGAATGGATATGGCATTCAACAGCACGTGCCAACAACAACATTGTTTTATCAAAGTGGGTGTTCTGTTCGGGCAATCTATCGCGCGCTATTCCAAGTTTACGATCGCCATTATCGTCCTACTGACAGGACTATACGCTATGTGGTGGATAAACTTGAGTCCGCTGATTTAGTAAACAATATATCAACAATCTGAAAGTTACTTCTTTGCATGATCTACACATCCATGTATAGAGTTACTTATTTTCAAATTAATTAATCCTTCCTTTCTTTGGAAGATTCTCTCTTCCATTTTTTTGTATCAGATGGAGTAGTAGAAAGCCAAAAACTTCCTTTCCCCAAAAAAAAAAAAGTATAAACTAGTTGTAATTTAGAAGTAACTTCTAGTTTACGCTTAAGGAAGCTATTATATAGCGAAACACGTGTCGCCGTTTTTGTTAAAATCTTAATAGTGAAAATCATACAATGAACTGTATCAATTAGATTTCTTCTGCTATAACAAAAATATAACTCAAGATACTCGTATACTAATGTTATTTTCAACACTTCAATACAATAACTTTCAGTTTGCTCTCCTTTTTCTTCGTGATTTCAGTAAAAAACAGTCCAAAGTATCAGTTTATTGTAACGTCTATTGGATTTTAAAATATTTGGAAAGGCTTTTACACGTTTCAAACATTTAGTTAAAAAAAGACAATATTCGATAGAAAGTGTTTGTATTTTTTGGTGTTGAACTATGTATACCACCCATGCTCAGATATAAACTAACAGAGTGCAACATACTGTTGGTTGACATTTGAAGTCACAGCATTTTGGAAATGACCTCTGACTTTATGCCTCCAACTGTCAACTACGAACTGCCTTATAAAGTACTGTTTCCGAGTATAGAGGACTGGATCCTCCAGGAGAAGAAAATACTAAGAGCAGATAGTTGTTGGTTCACAGATGGATCAAAAACAACTTCCGGTTCTGGTGTAGATATTTTCAGTCTTAGACCCAGGACAGAGATATCAACCTGCCTAGGAACCTATGCGACTGTATTTCAAGCGGAAATTCACGCTATCGAATTGTGTGCG
>NW_019295150.1:9326-30888 GCF_000500325.1 Leptinotarsa decemlineata
GAAGAAAACTGAGAAACAAACAATAACAACTATTTCAACCTAGCGAGGAATTTCGGATCTCCAACGTCGATTGGCAATAGGAGAATGCGTAAGTACTGGTCAAAGCAGTTAGTCAGGGAGCATACATTTATTCTTATACATTTCAGGTATGGTTTTCTATGGAACGGAAGATTCCCATTACTATGATGTTAAATGAATAAAATCTACTTGTAACTTAATTACATTGTTAATATCCTTTGAATAAAGATCTTAAAAGGTAAGGTAGTGTTTTGAAAGGTCACATAAGAGCAGTTTGATCTAGTGCTAAATTGAAACGTAACACGTTCCACGGTTGTACTTTCCCCAACAACAGGGAGGCGTAGACTTTTGAGTTTGGAGTGTCTATATCACAGAATGGTACTGGATATTGCCTGTAAAGTCATCAGTAGTTCGGATCCTCTTCTTTGCATGGTCCGTAAACATGAGAGAGCAGGAATTGGAGCATTTCTCTCCAGGGTAGCTGCCCGAGGAGCTGATGAACTTGGTTTAGTTTTCGACTCTGAACGAGGTGACCACAACTCTGTCATCGAGTTGGCATCCGTTCAGCAAAAAGCTCATATAAAAGCCGCATAGATAACCTCACTTCTGCGGTAGACTAAGGTATTGAAGACACCATCCTGGCAAGCCATGACGAACCCCTCGGTTTCCGACTTCAGCCCACTCGACCTGAGGAAAGCGAAAGTCAGGCGCTTTGATAAACCAAGGTCTTCAATGTTATTGAAGAAGACCCCATGCATTGGCTTATCCTTGTTTCTGTTTGAAAAACAGATGTTTTAATTAGTGGAGCTATTTGTACTGCAGTTTTAGGGTACGTTGGACCAGTGGAAAATTTGCAAACTCTTACTAAGTTATCTCGAGAATCAGGAAGCAGCGTACAAAAGTTTTCAGGATCATTCATGAGTACAAATTTTATCTATATAAGATTAGACTAGTTCTTGAATTGAACGAACATGATATCGATAGAAGTATCGAGTTGCATCAGAATTTCTTGTATAAAATTTGTTTTTCGGATGAATGTACGTTTAGTTTGAATGGAGAGGTGAATCAGCAAAATTGCCAATATTGGAGTGATACGAATCCTGATTTATACCGTCAAGTTCATACCCAACGAGCTCAAAAACTGAATGTTTGGGCAGGAATTTCAGGTGACCACATCATAGGTCCTTTTTTTATCGATGATAATTTGACTAGTAATAAATATTTGAATATGTTGAAGAATCGAATAATACCGTGCATCAATTGGGCGATTGAGGAAGAATATAAATGTATTCGAAAACGAAATAGTTTTTCAGCAGGATGGTTCAATTCCTCATTATGCAGCTCCAGTGCATTTCAATGCATGAAGCATTGAAGAGAAATAACTGCAAAGATTCTCAACCGTGTGAAGGCGGCAATGGAAGCTGGTTTGTACCATTGTATAGAAGTTGGTGGAAACGTATTTGAACATTTAGTATAGAAAATGTTTTTCATCATCAGATTTTCATTCAAAAAATAATAAAAAATCTCCATTTCTGATTTATTGCTTCCATATTTGTCTCTAGAACAAATATTTCAAAATGTGGCCTCCTGTATAATTGTTGACCTTTTTTTTTCCTGCAAATCAATGTTTCAAAAGTTATTCATGGTGGCTCGTTTTCAACTCAAATAATTTCTAGCGCCCAAACCATAAGCTTCATATCATATGATTTATACTTTATTGAAATCTACTCCTCATGAAACTACTCATAATGCGAAACCGTATAGGGTAATCCATTAAAAAAAATTGGTGACATGCTCTGGGGGTGCGTTAGGGGAAGTTACATCAAATATGAATATGTCAAAATGTGTCCCCCTGTACGAGATATCATTGATCAGCTTCATTTATATAAAGCTGTAGAGAGAAGCTGAGAAGGGTCACACAAAAATCACCCTTTCTTATTCAGTTTGTACTTCAACCATTCGTAATTGATTCAAAATAGATCTTTTATTGGAATAATACAAAACGTTATATAAGGTCTGTTCAAAAATTAGGGTGAATTCCACCGGCTACTTACATTCGATTAGCGGTTTCAGCTGTTTAGTTTGTTGGTAATAGGCATAATAGTTTGAGGAGTATTATGTGACAAAATTGGACCAGAAAGTTTGTATTAAACTTTCTGTTAAAATTAAAATAAATACTCTAAAAAATACTCCAAGGAAAAGTGATGAAAGCTATTCACAAGGCGATCCAAATCTGCTCAAAACGGTCATAACTGGTGACGAATTATAGGTATATGGTTAAGACATCCGAAACCAAAATCCAATCGTCCCAATGGAAGAACCTAGGAGAGCCACATTATGGGACAGAATTGACTTGGTGGATTTTTATTATCAGAACAATGGCGATGTGATGAAAAAGTTTCTACAGGCAGGCTCGTAATGGGGAGCGAAGTGGTACAAATTGAGATTTTAGAAGCATGGTCGCTAACACATATGGTAATTTGAAAGTACCATTCGTAAAAAAATTTGTAGCAACTCTAAATAAAACCTCGCACCTCACTGTCCCGTTGGGTGCTTTTTTGTGAAGAGTACAAATCTGAATAAAACAGTACAGATACATCTGAATGAAATATGATATACAACACCTGTTTTCTTGACTAATGCTTGTTTAATTTACATCATGAAGTGGATAGACACTACTAACGATAATGGAGCAACGCTAGTTCTCATTTATGTCGAGGAACACGTACGTAGCAAACTCAAAAAAGGCAATGCTCGAGCTTTGGGTGATCATATTGTTGGACCGACACGTTGGAAGGTAAGACCTCAATCCCTAGCTCGACTCCTCAACAACTCTTTCGTGATGAAATCAACTCCAGAATAACTGAAAATAATAGAAAAAGTGACAAACAAGAAACGAATTTATGTTCAAAAAGGGAAGGGCACCTTCACACACACACTTGCGAAATAACAGGAGAGGTACCGTGTGATGTTCTCCTGGATTATCCTATCTCAGACCAGTAGACTTCTTTCACACACTCAAAAACCAAAGCATCATTCCGGTGGAGATTCATGAAATAGATTTATAATCGTTATTGTTTGATAACAATGATAAATGTTGGGTAATATGAAGTACCCAAAAGTGAAAATACATAAATGTTTCAATAAAAAACACACTTTTTTGAGCATTCTATATATTTGTATATTTTTCGAAACCCAGCTTTCATTTTTCTTTACAATTTTCATTCGAAACATTTTTTCTTTCTACACTAGAGAAATAGCTACCGTTAATACAGACATGTTGCGGTTTTGTGAATTATTTAGTTAAAAATATCACGATAACCTAAATACGTTATCATGATTTTTCATCAAGCTAACTTGTCGTATGAAGAGAATATCATGGGCGTTTTGACGTCAGCGAGGCCGTGAAACTGGTTCCAAACATGATAAACAAACAAAAAAAGGAACATAACCCGAAGTTACTTGCGTACGATTTTATATTGAGATCCACTGGCAAGGTTATTACCTGCATTTTAATTCAGCAGAAATAGCAGGAATACGAACGGTATTTTCGATAGCAATATATCAAAACGACTATTTGATGCAGGTTTAATGTAGGTATAATTCTTAGTATTTCCAGAAGAAGTGCGTCACTAAGAATTTAAATAACCAATAAAATAATATACAAAATGATTCAAAAGGAGTATTATTTGAAAATGTTTCATCATAGAACGAATGTGGAAAACAGTTTAGACCCTCTTCGGTTTCTTTCAGTACACAGTAGGAGAAAAAACTGAAACCTCAAAATAAATATTGACTACATTGCCAGTCAACGCATGGCAAAAACATAAAATTCTTTTTCTCTAAGAAATTCCTGTAGTGAAAGTTCTACCCCAGAAAAGTTTCGTTAGGAAGTGTACGAGTATGTAGCATTTTAACTGAAAATAAAATCAAAAGGTTAAAGTTAAACTTCTATCTACGAACCAGTCATCATTCTATATTGGCATAAGAAAGTTCTGGAATAGTGCAGAACTTTTGAAAGTATTTGATAGCATTCCACGGTAATTTTGAAACATCTCGGAATATTCTGGAATGTTTGAGAATAATCTGGAACGTTGTGAAAAATTCTGGAACATGGAAATGATCAAGGGAGTTATATGGTGTCAAGGTCCGAACCGGATATAATAATGTCAGGTTGGACAATTCCACTTCCTGCTTCGATAAGTTTATTGGGAGTTAAAATGGACACCAATATGTCTTGGCACAACCATGTCGCTGGAATTGTAAAACGTGCTTCTCAAAACTTGGAACACTGTTTCGAGCTCCGCCCCTTAGCATACCCTGAAGCTGCTGGATTCCATCCAGAAAAAAGCCATCCGCCAGATTGGAGATGCCAACATCACTTGCAACCTTGATAGTCTGGAGCATCGAAAAAAATTGTAGATTTGTCTCTCTTCTATAGATACTTTCACGGGAGGTGTTCAAGTGACTTAGCACATTTGATTCCACCAAGAGCGATACATATTAGAAATACGCGCCGAACTGTGGCTGCTCATCGTTTTGAGGTCCAACTCAGTACACTTTGAACTTCACTTTCCAATAACTCTTTCATTTTCCAAATGGATTTTATCCGCAGCGATTCAAATCCGATGTGAATCACTACTTTCGCACAGGCACCGATCTTAGAGCGCCTGTGTTGTCCTTTCCGCAATACTTAGCCCGAGTGACTGCCATAAACTCAGACTACTGCGATCCCGAGATAAGGGCAAATTCTGAATATTTTGCTTCGCGTTGGAGATACCTAACTAATTTATTTGAAAAAGATTGCCTAGAAATCGATTTTGATCCTGCATACCAAAATTCAATCGGAAAGTTGAAATTAGATTTTTTTGTAATTTTCGTATTCAAGACCGATTTACAATTAACGGTTCTGAATAAGAAGCTACAGAAATGATAAAATAGTCAAAATCAATTAAATAAATGTAATCATAGTGAATATTAGATTTTCCATTCTTATTCCTATATCATAACGAATTTAATATTTTCGTAACTTCCTATTTTGAACCATTCATTGAAAATTTTACTTGAATATGAAATTCGATTTTAGCGTTGAAATTCGATATGTAGGGTCAAAATCAATTTTTTAGCAACGTTTGGATGGGAAAATCTGAGATTTCAAATCAAATTGTATAGAGGAAAGTCTCCTAATATGGGGAAGTTTTTTTCAAAACACCATAATGAAAAAATTGAGGTTGTTTAAAGTATTATTTCCATATTTTATGTATCAAACAGTTAATAAGAAGAAACGTGTTTTTGAAAAAGCAGATGAAAATATGCAGAATTTAAAAAAGTGCACTACTCCATATTAGGGGCATATGATATGCTAATATGGGGTACACTATGTTCGCAATATGGGGTACCCAATTTAATATGTAAAATTTCAAAATAAGTTAAATTATTTGTTTTTTTTTTGAGAAATATTCATTTATGGAAATGCAAAAAGTATATCTAATGAAAAGTTTCGTCCCTCATGAACATAACAAAATTCTCATCCAGAAATAACATACAACAAATTATTTAGAAATGCAAAAGTCACAAATATACGGATTTCTTTCACAATTAGCACATTCAACATGAGTCCATTTGAAGCAGCTTTGACACATCACACATTCTTCGCCTCTGACATCTTCGGAGTACGGATTTCCGCAAAAAATAAAAAATGGTATCTTCATCAAAGTTTTCTACCTGCTAGTAATCTGAATCTTGATATTCGCATTCAGGGGCCGAATCTGAAGAAGAACTCCAGGATACCAATTTGCGTTTGTTTGCTTTTTCTTCAGCAACTGACTTTTTTTGGGTATCAGCGCTCTGCTAATGTAATTGCACCAATTTGTTTTTTTCCTTCTCTTCCCACAACTTAAATATGCTTGTGTTGGACTATGATTAGGCCAATTTCATCACAGTTGAAGATCTTGGCTGGACTTTGATTTATTTTTTCGAAAAGTGGATCATACAAATAAAAAAATGCTGCAACATTTTCTCTGGTGAATGATTTAATGCGCGCATATGATATACTTAGGGGCGTTGTCAATGACAATTCTTTGTGCCTTGTAATAAATCCAGAAAACCTTTTTTTCCCAGCACTTTCTTTTGCTACGCTTAATGGATTTTTTATATTATTAGCCTTGCATAAGCTGTATGCCAATCTGTACACGACTTTTCGAGTAATTCCAAAAAAAATGTTTCCATTTCTAAGGAGTCATTTGCGAGCATTGACTCCATTTCTTATGGAAAGACTATCCTTCCTAACGAAGAATTCACAATGTCTTCAGGCGCTCCCTTCATCTTTACGTACCTTTCTAAGGTCATTTGAGATATACTGTGCGTCTGCGCACTCTTCTTGTAGCCCATATCGCCTTGCCGAACAGCTAAAATATCTGAAATCATTTATTTGTTCCTTGTTCCAAACTTCTCATTTTTTAGGCATCTGAAAGAAAACACTTTAGTTTTATACGGAAAAGTACACAGTCCCCTAATATGGGGTACCCCATATTAGGAATTGATAGGTACCTCATATTACGAACAAATTAGATTTTTGAAAGGGGAATGTTTTTGAAAAACTGTGATGTTTTCTTGAAAAACCAAAACCATTTCCATAAACTACGCCAAATTCTGTATTGAATGATATTATTAAGTTTTTAAAAACTTACCTTTAAGTTTCCTTAAATATTTAAAATGCAACAGTCACCAGAAATTTTTATTCATACACAAAATTACCATAACCTAAATCATCGAAACGCAACACGAGTTTGCTCCAAAACGTGAATGGGTGATTTCTAGGAAGTCGGTGGTTAGTTTTTAATGTTTACAGTAGGTGTCGGAACAATAACAAACTACCACATATTAGGCACTACCCCCATATTAGGTGACTTTCCACTACCTCATCAAGTACTAAGCAATCAGAAAAACAATTCAGTAAAAACCAAGGTATTTTTTTATGATCATTGCGATACAAAAATATTCTGGTCAAAGTTAACGACCGATTTAAACTCTCCTAAAAAAACACAGCACACATCTGATTTCATGAATTAGAAGAGCCTAGTGTTGCTGAACATACTTTGGAAAATTTTTTATATACAAAGTGTCTAAAGTATTTAGACTGATACATGGTGCCATAAACCTGAAGATACAATATGGGAAACTTAATCTATGAGATCATCAGAGAACTCAAACCACGAAAATCAACGATAAAAGAGGCTCCCAAAAGCGGTCCGTCGGCATCGACCGCAACTAGATGATACCAGAACCTGAAAGCGTTGAATTGCTGATCCCATCTCCCTATACTACAGAAACACTGATATGTAAAGAAAACGAACCTCGTTCGGTTATTGATATCGATGCTTGCAACGTACTGCTTCTGAATATAATATAATAGAAATGTATTAGTCCACATCAATTACAAAAAACTCATATGAATTATAGAACACGTCAAAAGAGCATATAAAAATCATTTTAAAATCAACAAATGCTATCATATTAACCCACTAAGATAGAATACAAGCATACAAAATATGATATCCATCAAAGATGCATATCTAAGTAATGAAAAATAGTCATTGCAAATATTCAAAAACTCTTGCAGGCTATAAGGTACGACTTATAATAAAAGAATTGATTCAACTCAGATACTGATTAATATTCGAAGTAGTATTTTGTAAGATTCTTGACAAAATGTCAGACGTGTTCGCGGAATATGTATATCATTATTTTTTAAGTTACTATCCACAATTTTCACATAAACAAGTCATTTTTTGTGGAGGAAAATCAGTTTTTCATCGATTTTTTTTGAGTATTTTCACCTTCCACAATTTGAGAAAACATGAAAATTATAATGGAAAACTTTATACAAGTGTAGAAAGGGCAAACTTTTTAGTTTAGCCCGATAAATTACTGCGTAAAATCAAAGCATTTTTCGCAAAGAAAAATATTTTATTTATCAGTATCTAATTTTGCCTATCCAAAAAATTGTTAAGAAATAATACAATGTTGAACATTTCGGAGGCCAAAATCTGCCTCCGTCTTCAGAAATGGACAAAAAAATTGCTGATATGATTGTGCCAAGACATATTGGTGTCCACTTTAACCCCCAACGAACTTATCGAAACAGGAAGTGGAATTGTCTGACTAGACATTATTATATTCGGTTGTGGGACATTTATCTTTTTGGAGAAAACCGATGCATGGGTTTTTGTGGCATTGAATTGTACCTGGTTATTTTCACCCCAATTCGAAATTACTTCTGGATCCTTATTGAGATAGATAGATAGATAGATATATAGATAGATAGATGGAACGTGCAGTTCATATAGAACTATATCCGCTGAGGCAGCATGCGTTATAGCGGGGGTTTCACCGATAGAAATTCAAGTGCTGGAGAGAATGGAACGCTACAGTGGTCTGGGGAAAAATGCAGCCAGGGAAAACCTCATGCGTAGGTGGCAACTGAAATGGGACAGTGGTCTATATGGGAGATGGACGTACCAACTCATTCCAAACGTAGAGAGCTGGGTTAACCGACCCTTTGGAGAAGTAGACTACTACCTTACTCAAGCACTTTCTGGACACAGATGCTTCGGTAAATATCTGTTCGACAGAGAAAGATCGGAGTCTGCATCCTGCATTCAGTGTCAGGTAGATGATGATACGGAGCACACGACCTATAGGACGATAAGAGAAATCATTGAAACTGAGGAAAGAGAGAGCAGGTGACAAGAAACACGGCTAATAAGCTCAACAAAACTTGAGCTCAGTCGGAGCACAAATCGATTACTAAATGTGATAGTTAACTGCCAAAAGTTCGTGATAATAACTTCAAGTGTTTCACACAAACACTGCCCAGGGCATACGTATCGAAGTAACGCGAGAGCGGTTTCCGGTACGTATTGCTGAGCAACGTGGGAGGGGTATTAGTCGGTAGGAATCCGGCACAGATTCTATGAAGATTTCCCCTCCTCCTCAAAAAAACAACAAAAAAAGATAGATAAATAGATTTTTATTGTCTAAAATGTAAAACATTTTGTCGACAAAGGGTGTCATGTTTATAAATACATAAAATGTTCAAAATATATAAAATGTTGACTATATAGTATTTACAAAAATACACAAATGTGCTGTCGTCAGCGAAGCCAATATAGTCGGTTGTATTACAATAGAAAGAGGGTTGGAGACAATTTAGATCCCTAGAGAACACCAGCATTGATAGTAAAAGTATTCGAGAGATATCCTCCGACAGCCACTTGCAGGGAACGTTATTTCAGGAAGCTGAAGAGCCATACATAAAATTGATCCGACAAGCCATAGCATCGAAGTTTGGCCAGCAAACCCTCATGCCACACACGGTCAAAGGCCTTAGAAATATCAAGCGCTACCGATCTTGACTCTCCATGTTTCTCGATTGCGTTATTCCAAATATGGGTAACATACGATAGAAGGTCGCCTGTTGATATTTGTTTCCAAAAGCCGTATTGATGATCGCTCAAGATGTGAAAGTCTTCATAATATTTAGGGATATGGTGGTGTTACAATTATGCTTCAGAAACCTCAGTTATATGTGAAGAAATATGTATATTGTACTGCTGAATATCGATGGGAAAACTAAAAGAAACCTCACGAACCACCAAAGCATAAACCATAAAAATGAAGGAAGAAAGGTATGTCGGTGGATATGCATGCTTTACCAAGTCCAATCAATTCTTACTTGTGTATTGAAATGATTATTTAAAAAATTGTTATGAAATATATCTATCGAACCGTATCAATTGGCGAATGTTTGAACTCGCTTTCAGGTCAATGTATTCTTACTTACTGGTGCATTTTGATTATAATGGTTTGTAGTAGTATCACAAGTAGTACCATAAATATATAGTTTATTGTCCATACACATTTCTAACTGATGCAGGTGAATTCTAGACCTGGTTAAAGTAAATAGTTCGATTTTTCAGGTGATTTTATTGATTATTTATAATCACTTCTGTTCTACAGGAAATTGATGACGTTCTGTTCAGAATGTAAAAATAAATCAGACAGAAGAATCGAGAGAAATGAATAATTTTACTAAATTTCGATTTTTTTTTTTTAGCGAATAACGCTTGAAAAGAATCACACATTCCATTCGTTAAAAATTTCACCTACTTTGCAATGTATATGTTATGTATACAATTGAATTTTGAAACAGTTATCCTCAAACAATTGAACTAAAGTGTTGCATACACGTTCAGTTTGGACCACAATACATGGTTAGCTAAGTAACGTCATTCTAAATCCAATATGACGAACCGCCCAAGATGGTGGACTAATTTATTTATGCATTTCTATGATATAGGTATCAAATGAAAAAGTTTTCCGGAAATTATCCGGAAAAGAACATGACGTCACTCTAAATTCAAAATGACAGACCGTCCAAAATAACGGACTAGTTTTTTGTGCACTTCTATGATATCAGTATCAAATAAAAGAGAAGAGAATAGAATACTGAGAATTATATCCAGCGATAACTGAAAAAAATAAATTGACACTAAAACATTTTTCATAACAAGGTTACATCCACATTTCCTATATAACAAGAAAAAAATGAACTGAAAAATAAATCAGACCCATTAATTTAATACATTATACAATTTATGAGATATAAAAGCTTGATGCAAGATTCATCGGTGTCGATTACTGTAGATAAACGATAATTGATCTGAACCGAATGAAGTAAAAGTAAAATATAGCTTGGACAATGCATGCCTCTGCCATATATCTGGTAATTATCTACTTTGACATTATTGAATGTAAAATTGGGGTCCTTAGATCAGGAAACGCATCTTGGAAACGTTTCTGGAAACAATATCTCAAATTCATACCTCGAAAATAATCAGTTAAAGTCGACGAACTCAACTAAACATAAATCAATTTCCGATAACTGAAGGAAGTTATGCCAAAACGGACCTCTACTACGCACTTCTGGATAGCAACCGTCATCAGTTGTTGACAGAAAAATATCTCATCGCAATTCTGAACACAACTGTTGTTCAGTATCAAAAAACTCATTTCATGACTTTTCAGTTATCAACACCAATATGGATTTCCAAATTACACCATTAGATTGACGACCACCCTCCAAAAAAACTGCAATTTATGTGTTTGCGTACTTATACAGACACAGTTATGACTTATTATATGGATAATGGCTAACACAAGACGTGGCATTCATTCCAAATTGTTTTTAAAGTTAGTTTGGAATGATTTGTTTTCTGCTGATAATCGATTATTGAAAATGATTTATTCAATGAGTCATTGTACTCCTCCAGAACAGTTAGACTCCTTTAAAAAAATTGAAATTATGGGAAACGGTATTTCTAATGGTTAGATATATAGATAGCAGTATTCAGAAATATAGTTTTATATTCTCGGTAGTATCTGAAAATTGATATATTTGTGTATATACAAATATCCAATATTTCCACAATAGATCCACCTCTAGTCAGGCGAATTTTGAAACAGAATAATATCAACAAGGCATCTAGTCCTAATGGAGTGCCCATCATCGTACTCAAAAAGTGCGCAAATGAACTCGCACCAGTATTTTGCAGACTTTTCAACCTGTCTTAGAAGGGAGAGGTTTTTCCTTCGTGTTGAAAGATTGCTCTAGCGTTGAGCATATTCCAAAAAAGGCAAGAAAAGTGTTCCAAATAGATCAATCGCTTTGCTATCAGTGACATCAAAAATCATGAAGAAAGCCCTAAACCCTATAAATATTTGAAAGTCTCCAACATCTTGAACGATCACCAATATGACTTTCGTAAACAAAGATCAACAACAAAAACCTTCCATTGTATGTCACCCATATTTGGAATGAAGCAATTGTGAAACATGTAGAGTCAAGAGCTGTTGCGCTTGATATTTCTAAAGCATTTGATCGTGTGTGACATGAGGGTTTGCTGGCCAAACTTCGATGGTATGGCTTGTCGTATCATTTCTGTGTATAGCTCTCCAGCTTCACGTTTCCTGCAAGTGGCTCTCGATGGATATCTCTCGATTACTTTTACCGTCAACACTGGTGTTCCTCACGGATCCATATTGTCTCCAACTCTCTTTTTATTGTATAGGTATTAAAATTTTCCACAAAAACGTCTTGGTTGCTTCAGTATAGAATTACATAAATGGACTGACCAAAAAATACTCTTTTCATATACCTGTTCAATAGACCTGCATATCGACACATAACGGTGAATATATTCTATCCTTTGAGAGACGAGTGGTGGAAAAGATAAAAAAGGCATCTGTTGACTAAGTGAAGTAATTAATCAAAGAATATCAGTTTTTGAATCATAATATGAATGGACTGATAATGAATATCCAATATCCCTTTCGCTGCATCAAATGAATGCATACCGCTAACCGTTGCGGCAATAGTTTTTTAAAACTAAACTCGATATTTGTTAAACCATTGTTTTTTATACATGTAATAATACCGACTCTTATAAATTTATCCTGAATGTACGCAGTTTTCGAAGAATTTCTTTTAAAAATGCGAAGGACGCATTAGTGATATTTTTCGAATATTTTTACCATCAACGCTGGTGTTCCCCGGGAATCTATATTGTCTCCAACCCTCTTTCTATTAAATAACAACGACTCATTGGAAAAAACCAAGAATCTAATATATTGCTTTTCTGACGACAGCACACTGGTTTCGAATCGGGGTGAAACTAACCAGGTTCAATTCAACGTCACAAAAGATAATTGTCTCTGAACCGGATATAATAATGTCAGGTTGGACAATTCCATTTCCTGCTTCGATAAGTTTGTTGGGAGTTAAAATGGACACCAATATGTCTTGGCACAATCATGTCGCTGGAATTACAAAAGGTGCTTCTTAAAACGTGGAAGACAGTTTCGAGCTCCGCCCCTTAACATACCCTGAAGCTGCTGGATTCCATCCAGAAAAGAGCCATCCGCCTGATTGGAGTCGCCAACATCACTTGCAACCTTGATAGTCCAGAACATCGAAGAAAAGTTGTAGAATTGTCTATCTTCTATAGATACTTTCACGGGAGGTGTTCAAGTGACTTGGCACATTTGATTCCACCAAGAGCGGTACATATCAGAAATACGCGAAGAACTGTGGCTTCTCATCGTTTTGAGGTCCAACTCAGTACACTTTGAACTTCACTGTTCAATAACTCTTTCATTTTGCAAATGGATTTTACCTCCAGCGATTCAAATCCAATGTGAATCACTACTTTCGCACAGGCACCGCCCTTGGAACGCCTTAAGGATTTTTCTGTAGTGCCTGTGTTGTCCTTGAAAAAAACTTTTCGCAATACTTAGCCCGAGTGACTGCCATAAACCCAGACTACTGCGATCCCGAGAAAAGGGCAAATTCTGAATATTTTGCTTCGCGTTGGAGATACCGAACTAATTTATTTGAAAAAGTTGCCCAGATATCGATTTTGATCCTGCCAACTTATCCCCGCAGAGGAGATTTTTTAAGATACTACTTGTTCTTGTACAAATAACTGTCAACCGGCTGGACAGTAGGAAAATTTTTCGCTATCGACCAGTATTCCTTGAAACCGCGTCAAACAAACAAATTCATCCACTTGTATGCATCACTTGCACTTATTGAAAGTACCTTAGTTTCATGCGACACAGATAAAACAAAGTAAAAACAAACTCCAGTCGACACACGCACTACGGTGGTCAGTGAGAAGGTTAGTCGTCGAACTGACTGTCCAAGTCCACTTAGTGGTAAGACGGCTTCGTCTTCCCCTACTTCGGTGTAAGCACCTTTTCGATCTTGGCTTGCCTCAGCCGAATTTTTAGACACTCTCACATATGACTCTTCAGGTATGGAAAATTCATGGTCGGAATGTTGAGAAATTACAGAGAACGAAGGTTGGATCATTTATTCGGAATTGAAGTTTCATAGTCGTGGAGACAATTTCGGTAATTTCGTAATAATATTAACAAGAGTAATTTGAGTCGACAACAATTTTTAGTAGATTGGTCAGCAAGAAACCAAAAGAAAAGTTATGGTAACTTATATAGGAACAACTATACAGGAAATCAATTTGAAAATTTTCCATTCGAAATAAGCAAATGATAATGTATTGAGAACAAAAAAACTCATTTCATTACGAAGTAATGTAAAATTTGTAACTATTTGTTATTCACCCGCTACGAACGCTTCTTCAATTTTTAGTGGAAATGAAGTAAAATAGAATATCATTTTAAACCTTATTTGATTTTTTTCGCAAGGCTTTGCGTAACATTAGTAATTGTACAGCTTTCTCTGTAATTGAAATCGATCAGAAGAGTATCCTCTACAGCCGTTATGCCAGGCAAAGTTATTTCATCTCTGAATCACACAATAGATCTCAACTACTTGCCTACAATATTACCAGATTTAACTTCCATGTACATTTTTATACTACAGAGTAGTACTTTCTTCTGCTTCAGTTCAAGTCCTTTTTCAATTTTTGGACACTCTCACATATGACTTTTCAGGTATGGAAAATTAACGGTCGGAATCTTGAGAAATTCCAGAGAACGAACTGGAGTTTGAAACCGAAATAATGTAGTAAATTTCAGTATTTTCATAACAACATTAACAAAATTCATTTGAATCGACATCATTCATTAGTAAACATTTGAATAGTTTCCAAAAAATGAAAAAAGAAATATAACCCACATAACTATTCATAATCACATAAATAATCTACAATATCACCACATTTAACTTACACGGGCTTTTTATTATATTACGAGTTTCAGGAGTAGTACTGCGCAGTTCTCAAGGCGGACCACACTTTTTTTAACGAATTATACAAATTGATGAAATTGTTGACGTGTGGGATATATTGAAAGAAAATGAGAATTTGTTCAAAAAACTATTTTCATCATCTTGAAGATAAGATGTGCAGACTATGACAAAAAATACATTGGTCAGACTTAGCAAGAAAGCGAGCTATCAAAACTCGTTTCAAAGAACACGCGGCATATATCCGATTTCGGAGACCAGACAAATCTAGTGTCGCTCAACATACCTTGAAGAATGGTCATGAAATAAATGAAAACTGCAGGAAGTTTGTGAGATCGTTACTGGATTTTAAATGCTTTCGAAAATCTAGAAATATACCACATTGTGGCATGAGAGCTATGAACGCTCTGTTGAAATTAGCAAGAGCTTTCACGAGAAGATTTTTAACGAATTTCCAACCGAAATCAGTGATGTATGCCTGAAATTGAAAGTGTACCGTGTGAGCGGGTAGCCGGTTGGGTTGACGTGGGTGGTTAGCTCCGCTCACTCAGTCTACTGCGATGTGAACCGGTGGTTCAAGCCGCGAGGCCAAACATTCAATTTTCACTTGCTATCGTCCATTCCGTGCTAGGAATCGCACAGTAAAGGGTGAGACTTCGTTTATCCTTAGCTCGCACAATTTTCGACTGCTGGAAGTTATCGTTCGTAGGAGATATTTTCAACAGATATGAATAGTGACCAGGTTAAAAAATAGCTTACTTCATATCCCGAAGAGTGTTGCAGTTCTGGTATTCGAGAATAGTGCTTGTTTTGGATTCATTCTACGCCATAGGTTCCCGTTTTACCTTTCACTGAAGGTCGGATAAACGAAATTTCAAAATTTTATATATTCTCAGTTGTTATTATACAGTGCATTCCATTTAAAACGATCCACCCTGAATAACTTTTGCTACAATGATTTGCAGGAAAAATAATAAAACACGTCAACCATAATATACAGGGGGACACATTTTGACATATTCATATTTGATGTTACTTCCCCTATCGCACCCCCAGAGCATGTCACCATTTTTTTTAAATAGATCACCCTATATTCTTTCGCATTATCAAATGCTTCATGATGAACAGATTGTAACAAAGTAGAATACATTTTGGTCTCAAGCTCATAGTTTGAAAGCTAAAAATTATTTGAGTTGAAAACGAACCACCCTGAATTACTTCTGTACAATCTGTTACCTAGGTTTCATAGGTGTTTTTGTGAAGTATACTTCAAAAAATCTTATTTTGCCTAGATAAGTTTGAATTCGATATTTTCGTCATTTTGTTTTTGTCTCATTCTACAATAACGACTACCTACCAGGTGAAATTACAATTGGTGTTTCTGTTTTTGTTAATTCTTGAGAAGCAATGGTTTATACTGTTCGAGAACGGATTGAAATAGTGAGTTTGTACTACCAGAATAGAAATAGTGCTAGAGCTGCTGCCCGTATGTTCAATGATAATCATCCAGGAAGAAATGTACGACACGAATACGTTTCGGAATTATTGAAAACATTTATGGAAACTGGATCTGTTAACAATAAAAAGCATAATCATTCAGGAGTTGTCAACGATGAAACTATTTGTACTGTAGTTTTAAGGCTTGTTGGACTAATGGAAGCAGTCGTACAAATTTTTTCAGGATCCTTCATAAGTAAAAATTTCATCCATATAAGATTAGACTAGTTCATAAATTGAACTGAGATGATTTCGATAGACGTATCGAGTTTTGTAAAAGTCTTACTGAACGGATCAACTTGCATCAGAATTTCTTGTATAAAATTTGTTTTTCGGATGAATGGAGAGGTGAATCAGCAAAATTGTCAATTTTGGAGTGATACGAATCCTGATTTATACCGTCAAGTTCATACCCAACGAGCTCAAAAACTGAATGTTTGGGCAGGAAATTCAGATGACCACATCATAGGTCCTTTTTTTATCGACGATAATTTGACTAGTAATAAATATTTGAATATGTTGAAGAATCAAATAATACCGTGCATCAATAGGATAATTGAGGAGAATATAAATTTATTCGAAAACGAAATAGTTTTTTAGCAGGATGGTTCACCTACTCATTATGCAGCTCCAGTGAAACAATTTTTGGATGATCATTTTCCTGGTCTTTGGATTGGCAGAAGAGTTCCTACAGAATGGCCACCAAATTCTCCAGCTCTCACTCCTGTGGATTTCTTTCTTTCATCAAAAGATTTGAGAGAGAATATCATGAGGTATTGCAAAGAAATAACTCCAGAGATTCTCAACCATGTGAGGGCGTCAATGGAAGCTCGTTTGTAAAAACATTGTGACGAGAGAAATATCATGTCGAATCCTACGGAAGCTGAGAAGGGTCACACAAAAATCACCCTTTCTTATCCATTTTGTACTTCAAACATTCGTAATTGATTCAAAATAGATCTTTTATTGGAATAATACAAAACGTTATATAAGGTATTTTCAAAAATTAGGGCGAATGTTCAAATTCCACCGGCTACTTACATTCGATTAGCGGTTTCAGCTGTATGTTGGTAAGAGGCATAATAGTTTGAGGAGTATTATGTGTTTGGCGATTTTTTGCTATTGACAAAATTGGACCACAAAATTGTATCAAACTTTGTGTTGAAATGAATTTAAATACTCTAAAAAATACTCCAAGGAAAAGTGATGAAAGCTATTCACAGAAGGTTGGGAAGAGGTGGATGACCACGCTCGTCCTGGACGTCGAAGCACATCATCAAACGATGAAAATGTTGACAATGAAGAATCGCTTAATAACTATTAGACAAGTTGCTGGGGATGTCGGTTGGCCCATGCCATGCAATTTTTTCATTAATTTTGGACATGAAGTGTGTGGCAGCGAAGTTCGTTCCAAAATTGCCTAATTTTGACCAAAAAAACCGCCACATGAGCATCGCTCAGGATCCAGACGGCGATCCAGATTTGCTTAAAACGGTCATAACTGGTGACGAATCATAGGTATATGGTTAAGACATCCAAAACCAAAATCCAATCGTCCCAATGGAAGAACCCAGGAGAGCCACATTATGAGACAGAGTTGACTTGGTGGATTTTCATCATCAGAAAAATGGCGATGTGATAAAAAAGTTTCTACAGGCAGGACCAGTGAAGTTCAGCTCGTAATGGGGAGCGAAGTGGTACCCATTGAGATTTTGAAATTACCAGTTTTAGAAGCATGGTCGCTAACGCATATGGTATTAGTGAAAATACCAATCGTAAAAAAATTTGTAGCAACTCTAAATAAAACCTCACGCACCTCACCGTCCCGTTGGGTACTTTATTGTGAACAGTACAAATCTGAATAAAACAGTACACATACATCTGAATGAAATATGATATACAACATCTGTTTTCTTGACTAATGCTTGTTTAATTTGCATCATGAAGTGGATAGACACTACTAACGATAATGGAGCAACGCTAATTCTCATTTATGTCAAGGAACACGCACGTAGCAAACTCAAAAAAGTCAATGCTCGAGCTTTGGGTGATCATATTGTTGGGCCGACACGTTGGAAGGTAAGACCTCAATCCCTAGCTCGACTTCTCAACAAATCTTTCGTGATGAAATCAACTCCAGAATAACTGAAAATAATAGAAAAAGTGACAAACAAGAAACGAATTTATGTTCAAAAAGGGAAGGGCACCTTATTCCACACCTTGAATTTCTCTGAGCTCATTGTTCTGGAAGTTCCATTGCTACATAGTGTATTATTAATCACGGGCATCAACCTGAGCATGTATTACATTTCAATCACGCATAATGGAAAATCCAAATGATTTTCTTATCAAACTGTAACCAAATTGGAAAAAAATAACCTGATAGTAATACTAATATACATCAGATAAGCGGAAAATGTTCTTGGTGAAAATACGTCCGATATGATAATGACAGGTTAATCCAAACAAAATTGCTTTCGAGAATTGAATTATGATACTTGATCATAGATTTTATCAATGGAAATTATGTTTTCTATTTTTGGTTATCACGATTGACCACATCATCTTCCTCCAGAATGAAGGCTCTGATTTAGTGGCATGTTGATTTTGGGTTTTAACTTTATTTACTTATGATTCAATAATTGACGCGGTAAATAATGGAATGAAAAATAAAATACTGCAATTTCCCTAACGATTTTGGGTAAATAAATCACATGTACAAGTAGAAAAAAGTCAAGAGACATAGTGAATTATCATTCCTAATGAATTTTTGGTAAAGGGTTCAAGTAACGCCAAGGTATGAGTGTTGACCTGTGGGAACATATTAAAATGTTTATAGTTGAGCTGAATTGCATTGCATTTCGTATCAAATATTACTCTGTCTATCTTCAACCTTTTCTGGACAACCATATGGGCGTCATCAGAAGATGATCTGAATCATTTGATTCATCTCTTAGTGAAACACATGTCCTTAAAAAGGACAAATTTTTGATGAGAGAAAATGGGTTTTCACTGAATTTTACTTAATTTCACTGAATGTCATTCGGGGAGTTCCATTTCTACTTCAACAAGTTTTCATTATTATGGTTTCCCTAAGAGAAATTCGAAAACTGATATTCGTAAATTATATTACTTGATAATGAATTTGGTCCATAAGTTTTGGGAAAATCAAAATAAGATTGTCCAACACGTTCGTTACTTGATGTGTAATTTCTATCCATATTCACTTACTTGTTTCAATTTTATCGGTTAACCAATCTTCAATACTGTTCCATACCTAAAAATAAAAAAAAAACACATATTATTATTGAATGTTTCATGAAGGAAGACGTTTCACAAGACACATATTCATTATACAATTTTTCAATGACTTTTCATTTCTGAAACTGTTTTGATAAAAAACTTGATTTTCATCTCGACGGTTCATAAATGAATTTAACATATCACAAGGTAACACGATGTTACACAATGTGTACAGAACACATAAAAGCTCGAGCCAATAAAGCAATTCGATGGTGTGAATCATAAACATAAAAAAATTCAGAAAATTTATAGAGTACGGGTTGTAATACATATTTTCACCTCCACCATATTTTCACCACTTGAGGGCACTCAGCATGCATGAATAGGAGTGTATCTATTACAGTTTAAGATGATTCTTAAACCTCGATTTTGCAGTTTCTATAACTTCTGTATCTTGTTTTTATCCGAAAGATAAAGTAGAGTGGAACAATAAACAAAATGGGGCTATATAATGGTTCTGTATATTGATATTTTTGAAATCCTGGAAAAACAAAATAGTTTTTTTGATATCGTCTCACAAATTCAGTCACAGTGTGCATTGAGTGTTAGTGATTCATCCAACACGAAGCCTAAATACTTGAATTCTGACACCCATTCAATTTTGTCTCTCTCCACTTCGAGTTGAAGCTTTTCATAGTCAATTGATTTCAGTTTATGTTTCTTATTGATTATCATTAATTTGGTTTTATTCGTATTGATTTTTAGTTTATTTTCATTTAGATCGATGCAAGTAACGTGTCATCTGCAAATAAATTCAAAAAATCATAACTCTGTATATAATTTACATCATTCAGGTAAATTCAGGTTGGGACCAGCAGTGGTCCCAGGACACTCCCTTGAGGTACGCCTATATTGTTAGTTATTTGTGACCTGTCATTGAGATAATTTTTGAACCAACTTAAGGCTGTTCCATGTATTCCATAATATCTCAGTTTACGAAGTAATATTTGCCTAAATGCTCTCTTGAAATCAAGGAACAATACTACTATATATTTATCGATATCGATTTCATTCTTCCATTATGAAACTGTTAATCGAAGAGCAGTTTCACACGAGTGGTGTTCTCTAAATCCGGATTGAAATCCTATAAACAGGTTATTTTCAGTAAAGTACCTAGTAATTTGTTCATGTACAACAATTTCCAAAACTTTTTTTGGAAATTGTTTTGGTTGATTTTCTGGTTTTGTCGTGGTCTTTAGTTATAATCTCCAAAAGTTTCAACTGCAACTGCGGCAGTCATCAAAGTAGTAGTATCAACTGAAATTCAGTTTCAGTTGATGAGTCTAGAAGAATACTTCGATCAGATGACTGCTGCAGTTGCAGTTGAATCTTTTGGAGATTATAACCAAAGAAGACCACGGCAAAACTCGAAAACCAACAAAAACACTATGAAAAAAACACCTCGATGATGTTTTTTCGGGAAAATTCGAATATAAGTTGGTAGTAATTCCACGAAATAAGTTAATAATAGCAATTGACAAAAGATAAAAATGTATCAGAAATTTCAGCAAGAAAATATTTCCTTTCGTTTCCTCTTAGACAACGGCGATAAGGTACAAATCTTATTACTACGAGACAATTTGATTAAAAACAGTCCTCACACTGAATTTTCAAGTTATTTATTGACTAGTACTGTTTCAGAAGTAAAATATCCTATCTAAAATTATAATAACTTAATCAACTGGTTGTGAACAGGATATGACAGATCTATTATCCTGAAACATCTAAAATTTTCAGTTTGTTTTAAGCTTGCAAAATAGGCGACCAATTTTTTCCTCACAAATCCCCAAAATAACTCGGAGTTTTCTCGAAATTGCCGTTGACTTACATTTATTCATCGACAAAATTGAAGATGTATATTGAAGTATCCTCATTATATTCTATAACAGAAATATGTAAGACTAGTTATTGCCCGCGCCTTCGCCGCGTAGAATTTGGTTTGTCACATTAAGTTTC
>NW_019295151.1:0-19364 GCF_000500325.1 Leptinotarsa decemlineata
CTGCTTCTCTTCTGGAGAGAGTGGTTGTTTTTGAATTGCCGCGTGCATTTTTGCATCGTGGGTTTGAAGTCTGTTTATGAATGTTAAAGGGGACTTATTGGGCATTTGATGGATTCTTTGAAGGTCTTGTATCAAAGAGGCTGAATCACGTGTGTCACCAAAATATTGGATTAACAGTAATTTAATTTCATCCTATGTTTGAGGGTTTCTAGAACTGATGAGTTCTGCTGCTTTTCTTTTTAATTTGTTTTTGATATGTAATGTTACTGAAATTTTTTGATCTTGTACAGCCATGCGGTAAGCAGTATTACAAGCATGTAAAAATGTATTGATGAAAATTTGATCTCCATCGTACTCAGGTATAATTGAAAATATTTCATTGAGTTTGTGAGGCTCAAGTTCAGGTGAAGGGTTTGCATTTGACATGATGTTTGACAATAGAACTGGTATTTGACTTATAAATAAATATTCAGTTTCAAAAATATGAGAAAGTCGTAATGATTATTTTTCACTCACCAAAGGTTGTCCATAGAGGATGAAATCCTACTTGACAAGCGTTGCTCCGGGAGAAATTAGCGTTCGCGTGTTCTTCCGCCGTTGAAGAGACCGTCCGTCTGTGGTCCTGTTGGCCTGGGGTCTGTTGGTTCCTCCTATGAAGGATTGGGATCCACCACTACCGGTTAGGCTTGTTTCGTGTTCCGTCTACTGTTGAAGGATCCTACCGACTGCGCCAATTTGTTATATCTCACTTTGGAAATATGAGTATTTGAAAATTATTTATTTTGAAAATGGGGAAACAGTACTGACTTCCCCTGAGTTACAACAATACAATATGATTCGTCACTAACTTGAATGTAAGTCTGACAGTCTGTAACTAACTCATTTCGTCACGCAGGACGGTATTTATAGGGAAATATTGTTTACATATTCTAAAAATGAAATAAGAAGAAGAAAGAGTATTTGTGTCGTCTTGAAGAGTTGCGTATACGCAGGTGTTGATTCTGCAGCATCAGCGTTGACATTGGATCTTGTTTACTTCGAGTCACCTTAGTTATGAATGGAGAACAACATATAACATCATCTGGATGTTATATGTTGTTGACAAAATATTGATAAAATATTCTTGTTTTCAATTTGCCATTCTTATCTGAATTTAAATATATTTTCTATTAGTTTCAATACACAGGATGCAAGCGCGATGGGTCTATAACTATCAGGTTCTCCATCTGGTTTACCTTGTTTAAGGAAATCATTATCAAAAATTCCTTCCATGTTTTAGGTAAGTTTCCTCCCCTTAATATTTCGTTAAAAATTTCTAATAATTCATATTTGAAGGTTTCAGGTACATGAATAAGCATATTATATGTAATTCCATCTAATCCAGGTTTAGATTTGGTATTTCTACCGTGCAGTGCTACATTGAATTCTGGAAATGTAAAGGGTTCTGTTGGTAAGTGATCTGTTTGTAGTATAAAATCAGGGATTATACCACATATTGAAAAATTATTCAAAATTTCTATTACGGTTGACATATTAGGTAACTTACTATTATCACCATATGAATTTGAATTATTAGCAAATTTTTTTATTATCTTCCACACAGGGGATATGTTACTTTGTCGATTCAAAGTTGAACAGAATAAAATGAAACTAGATCTTTTTTTTTTGAAAATTCTCCGCGTTTGTGCCATGATTTTTTTGCCAAGATGTAGTTTTCTGAAGTTGGAAACTGTTTAACAGTTGCAAGTATTTGTCTCCTAATTTTGATTTGTTCTTCACAATCGTTATCCCACCAAGGATTGGAAGGTTTTTTTTGATTAAATTTTATNCAATTAAAACATTTATTGATCTGACAGTTTTTATACTCTTGATGGACAGACTTGATATATTTGAAAGCGGAGGAAATATAAATAAATTTTGAGGAGCCAGATTTGTATCACATGAGATATTATTCACAAAAATATATGAAAAAACTCTGATGACGTAAAATTTACTCACAGGGGCCACCTATGAGAAATTGTGTAGTAAGTGAGATAAATGAAAACAAAATATCATAATGATTTCCTACCACGTAGTAACGGCTACATCCATCAATTCATTGAAAATCTCATAAAATAGCAAAATAAATATTTCGAATATGAAATCCAAAACACTAACATGTCCCTACATAGTAGGATCTGAAAAATGCTTACGGAAAAAACTGATCACCTCACCTCAAGGAGAATAGTGAATATTATCTGACAGAATTTTTCATATTCGGAATATTCATTTTCTCAGTTCGCATGAATCTTTTCTCAACCAATTTGTCAGATCCACTTTCATTTCACTTCAAGGAAGTATCTGATTGTAGAATTATTGAAGTGGTAATATTGGAAGCCGAAGCCTTCGATGTTATTGAAGTAGACCCCATTCATTGGTATGTAGCCGTAGATTCCAAGTGCTGTCGCAATATTGATCTTCTACTGATGAAATGATAGAGTTTGAGTAATCTATTTCTGTAGCGATCATGGAACACACTGACCTAAAAGAAATCTAAAATTCTGATGATTTCACAAATTTCATTCAGTTCAATTCCGTTGTTACCCATATACTCCAAAGTTCATGAACGTTCTGTTAATGGGTAATAATTGTGAAATTGTCAATTCAGTATGCAGACTTCTGAATAGAAGAAGACCCTTGATGACGTAGTTTTGTTGAGGGTAATTTTTTCTAGCTAGATCTCAGTTTTTCTGAAGGAACTATAAAAAAAATTCAAACTTATTGTCGTTATATAAATATTTGTGAATATGATACACACATCCCAGTCAACTAAACGGTGTTGTAATACACGGCGGTGTATTATAACACCGCCGATACATGTCTCTTCTGAACACAATGAAGCTTCGCGTTTAGTCAGATGTAAGGCTATGGAGCGCCCTACGTGTTCCGAGGGTGACATGATGCTCTATTTTGGGATTTAAGGTTGTGTAGGTATTTTTCTGTATTTCCATTAGAAAAATACAGGTAGATCCTTCAAATTTGAATTATTTTTATATAAACTCTCTCAACGTTACTTGAAAATAGTCCATCACTCAGTTTCCCGTGTAAGAATCACACGTTAAAGGTAAGACCTCGTTAGTCCTTAGCTCGAACAAGTTTCGACTTCTGAGGTTTGTCGTTCGTGGGGGTGCGATAGCTGGTTAATGGAAAAAACATATTTTGAACATATTTTTTGTAAATAATTTCAATGTTTATAGAACGAAAAAATATAACAATACTTTACTTGAGAAGAATATATGTGAAATCTTTTAAAAAAGTATCAAATTGTTTCAACCACTCATCATTTCAACTAAGAAAAGACCAGTGTACATTTTAGTGTGCGAACATAAGCAGCTGCATCTTCTTCATGTTCGTTCATCATCAGCTTATCTGCACATTGATGAAGGATATGAAATGTATCTAGATGTAAAACTGAAAAGAAGGTTTTCGTTATTAATTTTATTGAATTTACAAAATTTGAACATAATAAACATTCAATTCGTCTTGTTTTAATTCACAAGTACACTCGATGGATTTTCATCTTCGTCGATAAGTCACATCAGTTTGGATTTATATCAGTAATCTTCAATAATGAGGAATGAGCTGGTTATGTATGGCAATTACCAAAGAGTGATTGTAGGCTCTCAAATGAGAATCGCCCACTTCAAAAGGACGCTTTGGGATTTGGTAGAATTGGCGAAGGATAAATCATGAGAGAATTGTTTACATCGATAGCTTGGAATAATAATTGCAAACTAAAATCATTTTCAAAGGAAGTAGAAAATAAGATCGTTCATTTGAAGAGGAAATTAACAATATAAATTTTTTTGCTATCCAAAAAGAAAAACATCACTGACAAACTATCAGTTCTCTGCTATATTCTATGAACGATATCAGATTTGAATCATTAACAGGAAAAAGTGGCATTTTGATTGCTTTCAATGAATAGGTTAATTGTTCTGTTTGAGAAAAGTGGTATCTTTGGGATACAATAATTATCATTTCAGATGGCAATACATCAATGAAATTTCATTTATACCACCATATGATGATGAAGCTTTGAGTTCTTTCTGCTTTAACCTAACAAATATCACTACAATGAATATTACTGGAGATTTTTCCCAACGCCAAACCGTTATTTCAATACTTTGACACGTGTTCCGATCACCAAGTGATTATCTTTGAGAGAAAGATCAAACTGATCTTCCTAGGTAGTTTCCACTCAATGAATAAATCTCTTTTGGGAATAGATATGGTGGATATCTTCTAGAACAAATCTATTGATGAATCAATCGCCATTCTCCTCTCTTCCATACACTCGGTTGTTCATGAACATGTTGCAAAATATTCTACATTTTGTAGAAAAAAACTGAGCATCATCAAGTCGGCTGAGAAAAAAAATCATTCTGTTGAAAAAAAAACCGAAACGATATGGATCATCTCACTTTCAAAATATTAGGAGGACGTTGTGAATATTTGATGACCTTAGATTACAAAATATTCATCAGATCTTCTCAAAATATCATATCTCATATTCCTTAATATTTATAGCATTACGATAAATCAAAAATAAATGATCTTCACAAAATAACATCGATAAAAGCAAATGACAGTACAATAACCAACGGTCTAACCATTCATGAAATATTTCCCAGTTAACGTCTCTACAATTTTTATTCAACCTCCCAAATTCCAAAAAAAGTATTTGTCATCTATTTATTTGTTATAAGAAATATTATAATAAACAACATAGAGAATCCTCAAAATAGAGGACTTGGCCCAGATACAATCCCAACATTTTTTATCAAAAAATGAACTTTGTTCACACACACCCTTCTGAATTTTAAATAGAACCTTGAGAAAAAGATGTTTTCCTGAATTCTGGAAGCCCATATAGCTACTCGCGCAAATTTGGTTGTAAACAGATAATGTCCAGACCTTTCTGGACATTATCAATTATAGCCAAATTGTTTAAATTAATTGTGTACAATTACCTATTTATAGTACGATAAAATAAATATTTGAAATGAAAATCAACACGGATCCATCAAAACAATATATGTAGAAATATATCATACAAAATATATTTTGAAAAATCCTCAAAATTCAATAAGATGCAGTTCACACAGACTTTGGTTAAGCTTTTGATAAAATTGATCATGATTTACTAGTGTTCAAATTGGTCGAAATCGAAGTTACTGTATCACTGCTGAATTGGTACCGAGCTTACATGAGTAACAGTCGTCAAACTCAATTCGTATAACATCTCGAGTTCCCCAGAGATCACATCTAGGAGTAACCCAGTAACCCAGGACGAGTATCCCAAGACCATGGTGAAGACTGATCCATCACAAATGATGCGTGGGATGGCGGAAGAACTAAAAAGGTCAAAAATCTCAAAAAGTGGTTGCCCCACGATCGCCAGAAATGGTTACCTTCCGAAGTCTGTTATTCTTTACTTTTGCGCAAGCAAAACGACCTTTTTGGTAGTCGGCGACTAGTATGATTCACTATAACTTTTTACAATCGAGCCAAACCATTGCATCCGAGTACTATTATGAGGGAACTGACGAGATGTATCAAAAATTGCGTAAGCAGACGGCACTGGTAAACAGAAGAGGACCTCACCCACCATACTCCCCAGACATGAGGCCAACCGACTACCATTTTATCAATCAATAACTTTCTCACCGGTAGAACCTCCGGCAATCAGGGCTAGGCAGAAACGGTCTTCGTCGTCTTCATCGAATTCGTAGCACACAATTTTCATGCTGACAGAATTATCTGACTTGCGTTACGTTGGCAAAAGTGCACTGATGCAAATGACACCTATTTTGATCATATTGAATGCGTATTCACTGAGATATTACAGTTTAATTCAAACTCATGAAAACGTACAAAACTTTTGGAGAAACATAATAATAGCAAAGTAACCAATGTCTTTGCTACCATCATTTCTGGATTGTAATCTGAATGAGTTCGCTACTTTTGCCTTTTATTTTAATTTCTGTATTACAAAAGGGCATGTTCACGATTTCGTTCATAATTGTTTCGTTTTATTTTATTGTCGAAAAAATGAAGAGTTTTTGGAAAATAATGAGTTGCCACCGACTCGAAAATTCGAATGATAGGATTAGAGAATTCCCAAACTTCAAACATAATTCTAATTCAACTTCAGTAGATTATTTCGCTTATACGACTACCTTGGTTTAATTAATTTAGTTTAAATTAACTTCATAATGCGGATCAGGGCCCTTATAAAGAAAATTTTTTGAATTATCCCAAAATAGGATTGAAATTTGGTCCAGTGAATTCAAATATTTTCTTGAATGAAACGACAATAGGAGATATTTCACTTTGCTCATCAAACTAATGTTTCGAATGAAATTTCGAAATATTATCGGGTTAATAATTATTGGTTAATAATCTTCCTCTCAGACGAAGGTTTGTTACATGTAGTCAAGCCGCGTTGAAATTATTCGATTCCGAGGCACTTCACTATTTTGGTCAGATCTTTTCTGCACTGATACAGGTACCACCTCAAAACCGGTCATGCTGCTGAAAAAACGAGAAACATCTGCTGCTGAAAATAGACTCTGTGAAGTATATTGCATAAATATCTGTCGAATATAGTTCAGTATTCAGTGCAGTATTACCCAGGAAAATCGTTGTTTTCCGACAGGCTAAAATGAACAGACCAACAGTACTGAATAACTTGGTAGGTAGAATTGAAAACTTTGGCGTGAAATGAATCGAATCAAAATTCTTCCGTCATACAAGAACATAAATAGTGCCTATGCACAAATGTTTCGCTAATCACTCGAGTTCCAGACGCCGAAGTGTTAACATCAAAGTGAAAGCTTAGTGTAACCTGAAGTGCACTGATAAGAATTTTATTCATTCAGAGAGATATATCAAAGTGTTAGAATAGTGCCGAGTTTACACAAAGCACTAAGAGATTAGTTCTTTTCAGAACTGTGTGTGCGAAAGCACACGGTAAGAGTGAATTCCATTACGTTTTTCTTTTTCAGACTCTTAGGACCCTGCCCATTGAAAAATGGAAGAGGAATATAGGAGACTAAGGGAAGAAAACCAAGAAATGAAGGACCATGTGGCAGACATGAAAAGCTGAACGTCAAGTATGAGACGGACACGCAGAGACTCCAGGAGTTGATAAAAGAAACATGGAAAAGATTGGAAAAAGCCGAAGCCGAAAATAAGGCCAAGGACGAGAAGATAGCCGAACTAATAGACAGAATAGACAAAATTGAAGGAAGAAAAACAAAAAAGGAAACCAACAAGGAAGGAGAGAAAAAGAAGAAAGAGAAAAAGGAAACGCTGGAGGACAAACCGAAAACCAACCCTGAACAAGGGAAAGGGAAAAAAGAAAAGGCAAGCGAAAAAACCGACAAAAGCCCTAAAACAAGGGAAAACAAAGAGGACTCGCGAACCACCAAACGGCCAAGAGCCCAGGAGATGAGTTCTGAGACGGACACAGATGAGGACGGGTTCCAACGAGTGTAATCCAAAAAAAGCCGAAAGGCAAGGAAACGATCCAAAAAAGCAGAAAATAACGAACCAGAAAGCCAAGACGGAATCAAAATGGACACGGAAACGGCGTCCATAATAGAAACAGGTCTGCTAACCCAGCAAAAAGAAACCCCGGATATCCCAGTATGGCCAATCCCCAGACAAAGCGGAGAAGAAGAATCCCGACGAAACAACTCGAATTCGAAAACGAATACGAACAACAATATGACGCCAACCGAAGACCCAACAAAACCACCTCCAATAGTCATGCATGACTCAAAAGAATTGGAAAAGAGGCGGATCCAGTACAACAGAGCGAGACGAACGAGAGACGGAATATACATCCATACCAACAATGAGCTGTAATGGAAAAAATGCACCAGGTTCATGGAGGAACTCCGCCTGGAATTCCACACGTTCACCCTGAAAAAAGAAATCCCACTCCACGCGGTCATCCGGGGAATACCGGAGAACGTGGAGAAAGCAGACGTAGCAGAAGACCTGAGGAAACAAGGCTTCGAGGTTCTGGAATTTCATAGAATGACATCCAGAAAAACAAGGCAAACACTGCCGCTATTCCTGGTCAAAGTGCCCAAGAACCAGGAAAAAATTTACGCACTAAGAACATGCGTAAACTTGATCGTGCGGACGGAGCCGCAAATAGTTAACAAAAGAATTATCACGCAGTGCCACAGGTGCCAGTCCTTCGAGCACGCGCAAAGGTGCTGACACGCAACCGCACGTTGCGTAAAGTGCAGAGAACAGCACGAAACCAGGGACTGCCAGAAAGAGCGAGAAGCGCCAGCCAAATGCGCAAACTGACTGGGAGCGCACCTGGCAAGTCACAGGGGATGCAGGATGTTTCCCAAACCCAGACCCTCACAAACAGCAGGAAACAGGCCTCGACAAGCGGAGAGTCAGAGGCCCCGGCAGCAGCCAGCTCAAACGAAACCAGCACCCAAGGCGCAACAAACTGGAGGAAACAAGCTGGTCCAAATTTTAGGGAACCTAACGTCTGAGCAGCAAAAGATCGCGCAAGCGGTCTCAGCCGCCTTAATACAAGCACCTGGACGACAGTAATACCTGCACGAGTCCCAGATAGACTACTAGTAGGATCATGGAACATAAACGGGTCCATAGAAAAACGGAACGAGCTACTGGAGCTGCTATCGCGTCTAGACATAGACATCATGGCACTGCAGGAGACAAGATTAAGGAGCGAAAAGAGCTACCGAATCCCAGGATATAACATATACAGGACAGACAGGCCAGGGGGGCGAAGCGCCGCAGGGGGGGCGGCGCTACAAGTAAAAACCGACCTAACACAGAGCGAAGACAAAAAACCAGAAATCCAACTCGGAGAAGCAGTAGCGGTCAAAATCAAAATGAGACGCTACGAGCAGCTGAGAATATCGTCGATATACCTGCCTCCGCAAGGTATAAGACTAGAAAGAACCGACATGGCAGAAATGTTCCCAGACCACCATCCAACAGTTGCCATTGGCGACTTCAACGCAAAGTCGCGTGACTGGAACTGTAGGAATGGAAACAAGAGAGACAGAATTCGAGGAAATCGTGGTAGTAGCACCAAACACCCCAACATACTACGCGCACGAAAATCAAGTCCCGGACATTCTCGACATCGCACTAGTACAAAACATCGGAACTACGGAGATGGAAGTACCAGACGAAGGTTCGTCAGACCACAACCCCATTCTATTCACAATAGAAATATGAATTGAAAACAGACAACTCAACAAAGCGAGTCATCGACTGGATAAGATTCCAGCGCGGCATACACGATGCGTTGGGTGAGATACCACGCATCGAAACAACAACGGATCTGGAGAACGCCACAGAACAGCTGCAGCAGGCGATCATCCAAACAATGGAAACAAGCGCACGGGAAGTCCCAGCCCCACGCTTCAACTTCCAAGAACAGCTTCCACCAGAAACGATGGAACTGTTCAGGATAAGAAGACGCCTGAAAAGACGGTACCAAAGGACTCGCGCGCTTATGGACAAAAGGTGCATGCAAAGAGCCAACAGGATACTGAAAGAAGAATTAAAAGAAATCCGAGACAGACAATGGACTACTCGTCTGGAAGAACTAAACACTGAAGACTAGTCTGCATGAAGAATGCAGAAAGTACTCAGAAAAGAACCTCGACAGCCATGCCCGCCAATACACGGCGAGCAAGGAATCGTCTACACTGACCAGGAGAAGGCGGAAGCATCCGCGGACAACTTCGAAAGGCAGTGCAGAGAGAACGACGTCCCGTTCACGAACGAAGTAGAAGATATAGAGAGACAGGTGGAAAGAACGGTACGAAGTTTGAGACAGCGAACGAACAACGTGCAACCCCTGACCTCGACATCTCCCGAGGAAGTGAAAGACATACTAAGACGTCTATCCACTCGGAAAGCTCCAGGCCCGGACAACATAACAAACCGGGCACTGAAAATACTACCGCGCAAGGGTATAGCAGCCATAACTAACATCATAAACGCTATACTCAGATTTCAGCACTTCCCGTACCAGTTCAAAGAGACAACGGTTATCCACATCCCGAAGCCCAAGAAGAACCACCTGTTCCCAGACAACCACAGGCCAATAAGCTCACTACCTTCCATGAACAAAGTGGCGGAACGCGTCATCTTGAAGAAATTCGAAAATTAAACTCGAGAGCTAGGAATCCTCCCGGATGAACAATTTGGTTTTAGATCAGAACACTCAACAGAGCTACAAGTCCTGAGGGTAGTAGACTTTGCGACTGAAGGCTTCAACTTCGGCAAAGAACACAACACCGGTGCAATCTTCCTAGACGTCTCCAAGGCGTTCGACAGAGTTTGGCATCAAGGACTACTGGCCAAAATGAGCGATTTCGGATACTCAAAACCAATGGTGACATTAATTCAGTCTTTTCTAGCTGACAGGCGATGCCGATGCAGAGTAGGAGACGAACTATCTACAATCCGACTACTGAAAGCAGGGGTCCCGCAAGGAGCAGTCCTTTCGCCACACCTATTCTCCGTATATACAGCGGACGTGCCCAAGCCGGAGAACAGCTTTAACAAGTTGGTGCTCTACGCAGACGACACGGCCCTGCTGGCAAGATTCACAAGCCAAGTTGCTGCAGATACCTGCAGCAACAGGCAGACAGATTAGAGGAGTGGGCCAACCTGTGGAAGATCAGTATAAACCCTGATAAGAGTCAGACGATACTGTTCACCCGCAGGTTGGTACAACCGGAAGGCAACGACACCTTCAACGGACAAGAGATTCCGTGGACCTTCAAAGCGACATACTTGGGGGTCATCCTAGACAAGAGATTGACATTTCATTCTCACGTACGGTAGAGAATTGGAATGGCTAGACACGTCAGACAACGACTGGCACCTATCATAGGACGCAGAAGCAACATGAGGTTGAAAGTGAAGTTGCTGATGATCAAAACCGTTCTCATGCCCATAATACTGTATGCCTGCACTGCCTGGCGCCAGTGCGCACAGACATACAGGAAGCAGATANTGAGTATTATTATAAGATTCGTCTATTTTAACACAGAAAATAGAAAGTTGAAAATAAGGGAGGATTTCCTAGCTTTCCGTCCAATTACTGGCGCTGGATTAACATTATTTATAGTAGAAAAACTAGCTGAAATCAATTCGGACATAAACAACTTAAGAGTACAGGGCTATGATAATGGATCAAATATGCGCGGTAAGAATATTGGTCTTCAAAAAAATTGCTGGATCTTAATCCCCGCGCTTTCTATGTACCGTGCGCTAGCCATAGTTTAAATTCAATAGTGAACGACGCTGCCAATCTTAATCATCATACGACTGGATTTTTCAATATTGTGCAAGAATTATATGAATATTTTTCGTCCCCTACCAAAAGATGGGATATATTAAAAAAATTAGTCATAAATCTGACCTTGAAACCATTGTCTGAAACAAGATGGTCGAGCAAAATAGATCTATCAAACTGCTGCTCCTTTTCATTCTTTTGTTCACCAAATATATGGCATATGATATTGACAAAAGTAAATTTTGCAAGCAAAATTCTGCAGTCGATATGAATATGTAAGTTGCTTCAGATGCTTCAACGGAATTGAATTTTGACTAAATTGTAAATGACTAAATTGTGAATGATGCCATACAAATTGACGAAAAATTAGATTTTGAGGCTGAATTTGAAACTTCCAGATCCAGACCCCTGAGACATCGTAAGACTCCAACGATTTTTGATTATGAACAGGAAGTCCATACTATGAATGATCCGAAAACCGCTTTTGAAATTAATGTATTTTTTTAAATATAGTATAATTAGAAAAGTCAACTATTTTGTTATTAATATCTAAGTATACCTACAATTAGATATAACATCATAAATAAAGTATGTATAAATTTAATTCTTGTTTTACTTTTCGCAGTAATTGGCAAGCGGAATCTAATTGGTTTTACCTACATAGGAAAATATTATCTAAGTATATAAAACTGGAGAACATTTCTTTCGGTCGAAATCAACAAATAATTAAAAAACATAAGTTGAAACATGAAGACTAGTGAAAAAAACAGGCGCTTCATAGGTTTCGCATACAGGCGCATGGGGGCTCGGCTCGGCCCTGCAAGAGAATCGAGATCATTATGAGTAGAATCATAAAAGCTCCAGGATTCATTGGAAAGCTGTTGAAGACACTTCATTTGCTGAATGGAAACAATTGAGTTATAACTTCAAAGGAAGTCACTGAATAATTAGTCCAAAGATAATCACTTTTTTTCTAGAATTAATAACATTCTCAGCTCTCCGGGCGACAAAACTGATTTTCATATACCAAGAGAAATGTTACTGGTGAACAGAAGTTTACCTCAACAATGGTAAAAAATATCTTATTCATCTCAAAATGTATATGAATTGAATCTCTATCTTTCAATGAGATGAATAAAAATAGTTTTGTCTAATTTCCACTAGTTAAGTATTTTATTTTTACGACCGGTTTCGCGTTTTATTCAATTATCAAGTTTAAAAACTGACTAATACATTTGAAATCTAAAAACATGGTTTTATAGGGAGTTTGCAAGTGAGCTTGATAGTTATGTAATCAAATGAACAATGGTGCCAACTATAAAAATTCTGCTCTGGAGATTATAGAAATTACTGGTGTTGTCGAACTTATGAATTCAAAAGTGGAGACCTACATAAATCGAGTTGTTCATTTAGGGTTATATATTTCAGGTTATAAATTGATATATTGATCATACATTGTAGATTTTTTGTCCAAAAGTAATTTCACAAAATCCCTATAACCACGTTTTTAGATTTCAAATATATTAGTTTTCATACTTGATAATGTGATAAAACTTGAAACCGGCGCAAAAATAAAATAACTAATAGAAATTAGTGTTTTCATTCATTTCATAAAAGTGATCATGAATTTTGACAAAATAAACAAGTCATCACTTATACAAATTGAATCTCCATTTACTTTGGAAAGGTTGATAGAACTGCTTCTGAGAGGATTCTCATAGAAATATGTTAACTGGGATGATAGACTACTTACGAAGAATTTTTATTCCACCTTGATGTTCTTGGTGATATATACACGTGCATAAAAAATACCAGGTTAGGTTACCAGAAGATTTGTATCAGTAAAGCAGTGAATTGATACAAAAACAGCAGAACATATATTGTATGAATATATTATATACATGGCAATACCCACAATTCGCAGTCATTTGATAATTTTTAAAGTAAATCAACTAAGTCAACAGATTTCACAGAATATTTTACCGTTACAACACTAAACACGATGCTCCTCTCCTGCGATTTCTTCTTCACCTGCAGTGAATAGAATCGAAATATTCCACAATCTAATTGCATTATGGCTTCATAACAAAATATTCCTCTGATTTTTTTCCAATTGTTGATAATTCATTGGACATACAAATGAGTATTTACACAGTAATAAAGAAACAAGGAAGTTGCAAAAAATTATTCATGTTGATATGTGGCAGTCCGAAAATAACACATTCACAAACTCTTGCATATCATTCGATGATTTATCACAGATATTGGGTCCCATGATATTAGCCAATATGAAAGTGAATTTTTATTGACAAAATTTTCATGTTTGTTATATTTTTTTATTTTTGACGCTTAATCCTTATGTACTTGATTGGTGATGAATATGTGAATGCCGAATCAACTTCCAAGATTTTTTTTTGTAATTTCAGCTTTCATATTCATCAAAAATACGTGATATTTTGTGAATGACATTCCTCCACAGAAGTTGATATTTATCTTTTATTCAATTGAAAATACTTCATCGTCGTTACGGTCCACTTTGGATGATGACAGCAATGATGATTCCTGAATATTAGGTCTCTTCTGTATCCAGAACCGACCTGTTTTCAGTTTCAAATTGATTCGACACAAAATATTGTTTTCGATTGCGAAATTCAACAAATTGTATGATAACTGTTTTGAGAAGTGAATTCGTTTCACAACAGTTAACAATATATGTTTACATCTGTTCACCATATGTTGACCACTGCGTTATCATTCATTCCAGATTCTATCAAAGATCAGCATGCTTTTTCAAGAAAGTACTCTGAATGAATGCCTTCACTTTCCCAGTATATCAAAGAAATATTAATCTTGATACGGATCGCAGAGGGAAACTCATAGAAATATGCAACAGATTTGAATGTTATCAACTAGAAATACTACATTTGAATCGACATATACATTGATACGATTGATACATATCTCCTGGAAATGATGCAGTTTTACGAGTATACTACTCCTCGAATAACATAAGAATATTATTTCAATAACAGTGAAAGAAAATACGAGCTCGCATTCAACGAGACATTCATGAGGATAATGTTTGATTCTGAATCAATGAGGATATTTTAAAATATACCTACACATATTTCCATAACGGATACATCAATTTGAGTTCAGCAAAAATACAGAGGCAACCCACTCACGATTCTGACATGGATGCGGGATTTCTTGACATCCATCTCTCACACCATGAAGGCATGAATTTTTTTCATACGAATATATTGAAATTCTAATGATCCTCTATTGTGTCGTCCAATGATAGAAAAAAGAAAAATATCATTCAGCTATGTGATATACTCAATTCATCAATTTACAGCTACGGTAACAACATTTTCAAACAATCTCTGGTAGCTGAAGATGTTGAATAGAAGAAAACATAACCCTGTATAGTCCAGATAACCTCTACTCCAAAATTATTCCATAATTATAACATAACCCTGTATGCCTCATTCATAAATTATTAGGAAACCAATGTCCAGATAACTTCTACTCCAAAATCATTCCACGTCACCAGTATCACATCAAAATGTTCAACGTCTCCCGCTTAACTCTCTATACTGCAACAAAATGAGACTCTAGGGAGCAAATGGGTTCGGCTGGGACGTAGTTAGCAACAAAAACTAACGGAGGAAAGATTTTCACAATTTATTTTAGAGTGTGTAGGTACATCAACAAGAGACAACCCTGGAAGGAGATACAAATTTAGCATACCTAGCAGTACCCAGCCACCAAGCAAGCAGCCAAACTATTATATATAAACAAATATCTACGTTCGTTATCACCAGAAAGAACGGGTGTCACCGACAACTTCAAATGCAAGAAATGTCCTTCGCAGCTGCGCTATGCACGACTACCTCGATGAGGCCAGCAGTGCTGTGCCTCAATCAAAGCTACCGGTACCCAAGGCATATTGTCACATATGCCCCCCATTCAAAAGTCCAAGATGGTCGTTTTTCGAAACGGTGCTCGAAGACACAGGGAGAATACATTTTTTTTAGTGACAAATATGAAATGTGCCTCTTTCCACCTCAGAATCGCAATGGGCTACTACGTATGTCTTAGAACTAAAAACTTTCTTGATTTTGTAGGGTCCCTCAAATAAAACAATTAACTTTTGGTCTCCTGAAACACCACGGACGAAATTGGGTTAGCCTTAAGAAGCACTAATTCACCTTGTGTGAACGGCTGGTAAGGCCTCGAGGGAAAACAAGCTGCACGTCTCACTGTCCGTTTCTGCAAATTTTCCCCTGGCAAAGAATAATTTAACAGAAGAGTTACAAAGTATCTCTTCATCTGTCAAAAATGTTCCGAGTCTAGAAATAGCTCCCGAAGTGAAGTTCCACGGGAGGAAATCCAGTCATTTCATGTGTCACTTTATTCAGAAACATTAGGGGTCTCGAACGCCCATCAAGAATGCTGTGACAATAAGTTCTCAAGATTCTTCCCAATTCTCGCATAGTTCTTTCCAAAGGGTTACCCTGGGGGTGCCGTACAGATGAGTTAATTACTTTCAAACCATGGTCCTGTAAAGTGTTCTTCCATCTTTTGCGAAGTCATTTGTGTTCCTTGGTCACTCAAAATTCGAGACGGTTCACTCACCTGTACAAAATAGTGCATGGTCAGCCGATTCAACATGCTGTCTGTTGTAGCCCGTTTCAAGCAATAAAGAGTCACCAGCTTAGAGATTACGTCTACAATAACAAAGAAGAAAGTGTTACCACCTCTGAATTTTGGGAGAGCCGAAATGAGGTCACTTGGCTTTTTCGAAAATACCGCCTCTAAAGCGGGTCTGGGCAATGTGATCTTAGCTTTTTGGCATACTTCGCAACCTTTTATAATACGTTTGACGTGAGCATGAAGGTTGGGTAACCAAACGTCTGCTTTCAAAGAGCACCAAATTTTGTAAAATCCAAAATGACCATAATAGTCCTGATAATAATTGACGAAGTCGTTCAGCTTAGCCAAGGGAAGGCATAACAATTTACTTTCCTGATTCTGCCTCCATGGTATGAGAGAAGGATATCAAAAAATCCCACTTCAACATCCATGTCTTATGTTATGCGAAGAGTAGCATACTCGTAAAACTGCATCATTTCCATGAGATATATATCATTCGTATCAATGTATATGTTGATTCAAATGTAGTATTTCTAGTTGATATTATTCAAATCTGTGGCATATTTCTATGAGTTTCCCTCTGCGATCCGTATCAAGATCAATATTTCTTTGATACACTGGGAAATTGAAGGCATTCATTCAGAGTACTTTCATGAGAGAGCATGCTGATCTTTGATATAATCTGGAATAGATGATAACGCAGTGGTAAACAAATCGTAAACAGATGTAAACATATATTGTTAACTATTGTGAAACGAATTCACTTCTTCTCGAAACAGATTTTACACAATTTGTTAGATTTCGCAATCGCAAACAATATTTTGTATCGAGTCAATTCTAAACTAAAAACAGGTGTTAGTCACAAAACATCACGTATTTTTTATGGAAATGAAAGCTGAAATTACAAAAAAAATGTTTTAGAAGTTGATTTATCATTCACATATTCATCACCAATTAAGTACATAAGGATTGAGCGTCAAAAATATAACCTATATGAAAATTTTGTCAATAAAAATTCACTTTCATATTGGCTAATATCATTGGACCGAATATCTGTGATAAATTATCTAAAGATGTGCAAGTGTTCGTGAATGTATTATTTTTGGACTGCCACATATCAACATGAATCATTGTTTGCAACTTTCTTGTTTCTTTATTACTGTGTAAATACTCAGTTGTATTTTCAATGAATTATCAACAATTGAAAAAAAATTAGAGGAATCTTTTGTAGGGAAGCCATAATGCAATTAGATTGTAGAATATTTCATTTCTATTCACTGCAGGTGAAGAAGAAATCGCAGTACAGGAGCATCGTGTTTAGTGTTGTGAAGTAAATCTACTGATGACTCAGTTGATTCACTTTAATAATTATCAAATTAATGCGAATTGTGGGTATTGCCATGTATATAATGTATTTATACAATATATGTTCTACTGTTTTTGTATCAATGCACTGCTTTACTGAAACAAATCTTCTAGTAAGTATGAAACTGCTCGGCTGGTGTTAGTATGAAACAACTTGATTTTACTCAAACGCAGCATGAAAAAGTTGATCAATTAATAACTCAACACCATCATCAAAAATACTGAAAATTATTCCTTTTCATTCCTGTCCGACTTTATCTTTCTCCGTCTGGTCAAAAGTTCAGAGGGAGGTACTCTTTACGTCCTCAGTGTATCAGTGTATTGACCCGTACATTGTGGTAGTTTCCTCAGACGGTCTTTCGAGTTTTGTCAATGATGGAAGTGGAATGAGAAAAAGAACTCATAATATATCAACATGGATGGAAAAATGAATGAATTTATTTCTTGTATTTACTCAGCATATTTACAATTGTCAAGTGACATAAGTAAGATACGAATTATGCATACAGAATGTACGAAAGGAGAATTGCTATTTGAAGTGTGATGTGAGTCAGACTCAGAATACTATGAAAAAAGCTATACCGCGAAGAAATCATAGAATTCACCAATTGAGTAAAATGCTTCTATGATAAGAATACTCATCACATTGGGTTTCAATTATCTCAAAAGGAAGATTCTTCAGTAGGTTTGGTGAAGTATTAGATGTGTATCTTAAGCTGCAGCAACATCTTAGCATCCTCAGAAGAGAATTACCTCTTGTTTCATAGGCATGTGTGTCCATTTGCGAGGTAGTAAGCCCTCTGCTGAATATATTCTTCACGTAATATGAATAGTTCAATATGTAGCAACAAGCGAGTGTCATTATTCTGAAATTTTTCAAAAGAGGTTTGCAGTGGTCATAATACTTTGCATGGTTTACCCAGTTTTTCTGAATTATAACCACATTGTCAGCGTGGGGTGATCCATCCTATACCAATATATCGTAAACTATGATAATAATAAATGGTATTCATTTTTGTTTTGGCGGTGTTTAGCTTACGTTATTCTATCTCTCAACCAATATTATTTTCATACATGAATGTATGAAAGGACCTAATCGTGGTTTGAATATTTTATAACGGAAGTGCATGTAGGTGAATTAATCGAAAATATGATAAAGTTGAATGAATCAGATAAATAAATTAAGTCAGATTCATTGTTTACCGAAGATGATGGCTTTCGTTTTGATTTTAAACGCAGAAAAATATCGCAATTTCAATTCGTCAAGAAAAAAGTTGTACCTACTCGGTTGCAGCACTAGAAGAAAAAAAAGTTAAAATTGACATTGAAGTTAGTGGAAAAACTGGTTGAGGCAATTCATATAGTGACTGGGGTACACGCGTACAAAGGTGATGCACGGCTTCAGTCGTAGAGTTTGGGGCGTAGGTTTTATTATAAAAAAAAGGGGCGCCACTGGCTCTCAAGCAGCCCAAACCAGAGGACTTCCAGATCTCGAGGAACCAACAGGTAATTTTCGTGAAATGATCACCATTAAAATAATTGAGGGATGTATTGATTATTAGCTTCTGAGTATATCGAATAATTCAATGATAAGAACAAAAATATCCCACAACACGTATCACGCTTGAAGAGCAAAAAAAAAGGTACGTAATTATTGTTCTCAACAACAACTTCCTCCCAGTAACATGTACATGCGCGTGGTTTACAACAAAATAATCATATGATTTCTCAATATTTGATGGGTAATAAAGTCGTAAATTGAAATCTACGAAATCAAAGTTCAAATGGAAATAACAAAAACTTATGTATCTAATCTTATCTGTTTTGGTTTGGGTTATTTGCTGGATATTGGTAGCCCTTTTCCCTATCCTTTATTCTGGATTTGCTGTCCTTCTGGCTCCCACGGTTCAGTGATTGTATAATAAAAATTCTAGATTCAGATGGCTTGGAAAACCTATGACCCAATGCTAGAATTTTA
>NW_019295152.1:0-20131 GCF_000500325.1 Leptinotarsa decemlineata
GAATGTATTTGGAACTCTTTCATTTGTTTCTCACGCTACTTTTTTGTTAATTTTTCAGTTCTTCTCTGACAGGAGGACTATTATAATTGAGAAATTGTAAAAAATGCTGTTTCTAGTTCTCATTTTTATGTTGAAAGTGATATCTACATCATTACTAGTAGTAAGTGCCGTAAAGTGTTGTTAAAGGAACAATGGTTTGCACAACTGCAGAGAGGGTTCAATTGATTGCACTGTACTATGGAAATAGACGTTGTGCTGCGAGAGCCGCTGAACTGTTCAATCAACAACATGGGAAAAATGAGTCGCGACAGTATGTTTTCGATTCAATTGCAAAATTTCGCGCAACTGGATCTGTAGCAAATAAAAAACGGCAAATCGAACCACCAGTAACAAATTAGGCGTGAAGTCACACAATGAAGTGATATTTCAAGAGAAATTGAAATAATTCATTCATTTATTCATACACTGTTCTACAGGTTACACTCAACCACAGAACTGGGTTATGAGTTAAATTCAATACAATAAAATGGCAAATTAAGTTATAAGGTGAAAATAATTCAAATAGAATTATTTGAAAGACCTAATCGCAGAGGTACAGTAAAAAATGTCGAGCTAACAACTTGCTGAATTGCATTTGACACACCTGCAGAGGTGGAAGTTTCAGAATATTTGTACGTGGTGTTGATAGATAAAAAGGATTATCTACTCTAGAGGTTGGTCTAGGTACATTGAAATTGAGTTTTTGCAAAATATGTTGGCCAATAATTAAATTATTAATTAGTTTGAAAAGAAGTGAAGAGTTAAATTTTTTTCTCCCTTTTTGAAAATAATAACATATTATTGAGAAATTATTGTTAATTAACAATTAACATTGAATTATATCCGACAGACATTCATCCAAGATACCTCGCAGAGGTTAGTCTCGCAGATGTTTATCGTTCATCCAGCAGCAGGACCTTGCTGAAATTATTCGGGTAGATTACCTATATATCGGTTCTGAGTGCAGGAAAGATCCGACCTGAACAATGAAGTGCCTGGTACTCGATTGATTTCCACACGGCTCGACTGGATGCATGAAACCTTTGTCTATGAGAAAGATTGTCAACAAGTATCAGCTCTATCTCGTGAACGAAAACCACAAGTGGGGAAGAAACATCTCATGTACCAATACTCTTGACAGAAATCAAAACAACTTTGAAGACTGTATCGAGGAGAGATACATACGTATGAAAAAGTGAATATTTCAAAATGTTTATCTGTACCAACTCACCTACACAGTAGTTGTTTTCTGGCAGAACCTACTGTGTAAGTAGTTGGGAGAGACGAATATTCAGAAGTTTCGTTTCGAAATATTAATTTTCTTATACATATGTTTATCTCCTCGGTACAATCTTCAGACTTGTTTTGATTTCTGTCAGAGTATCGGTACTTGGGATGTTTTTTCTCGTTTGGGTCTTCGTTCACGAGATGAATCTGTAACTAGTTAACAAACTTTCTCTTAGACAAAGGTTTCATACATGCAGTAGAGCATGTATGTATGTTAAAATCAATCAAGTCTCAAACACTTACTTGATGGGGTCGGATCTTTCCTGCATTGACGAGAGGTAATACAACTAAACCGGTCTGTAGGTGATCTACTCGATCCATTTCAGCATGATCCTGCTGCTGGATGAACGAGAAACAACTGCTAGTCCAACCTCTGCGAGGTATCTTTGATGAATGTCAATCGGATATAATTCAATGTTAATTGTGGAATCAGCCGTGAAAGTAGTTGTGTTTCGGCAGGCATTCACTAGAACCTACTATTCAGATGAGTAAGGAGAGATGAAAATTTCGAGATTTTATTTCAAAATGATTATTTTTTCATACGTATGCACATCGTCTCGATACACTCGTCTTCAGATTTGTTTCGATTTCTGTCAAAAGTATTGTTCACAACAATTTCCATTTATCATGGTACTTGACATGACATGCAAGGTGAATCCACTCTACTTGCAGTGAAACAAGAATGGAATAATTAAATTATCAGACACACAGTAACATGAAGTCACCAATAAACAACATTCAACAAATTCGACAAGACACTATCTGAGTTTTCCAAATTCGCAAAATGTCCACTCAACCAAATAAACGTGTGATTCATTTCGATTGCAGTGTTTTGCCAAATGTACACTTGTCAAATGTATATAAGAACCAAGGAAGTTTACAAATGCATGCAAATATGTATTTGCATGTTCATATGTATACATGAATATTACTGGAGTTTTTCCCAACACCAAATCGTTATTTTTACACCTCGACAAACTTCATTCGTGTTTTGGTTCAACATATTTATGTGAGTCAGCATTTTCCTACTTAAAACAAACAAAAAGTAAACACCGTTCTCGCTTGACAGACGCTCATACATTGGATTCTTTAAGGTTGGCAATTTCCAACTACAAACCAGATTATGCTGAACTAGTGGAAGATACTGCGACGCAATGCTCATACTAATATATAGACAGGACCTATAAATGTTGATTAAACATCATCAACTCAGACTTCCGTTCCAAAGTATTGAGTAAATTTAAGGAAACAAACTCATATGTGATACGAAAGAGACTCCTAAGACTGTTCAATAAAAAATATTTTATGATTGTGTACTAAACACTATGCTGTTTCATTTAAGATTTCAAGAAGTATGTAAGTGGTAGATCGCACAGAGTTTCATCAGTAAACAGTAGATCTTATGTCTAATCAAGTTGGCCACCCCTGCTATATAGCCTGTTGAAATAATATTGTTGGGTTTACTGATTACTACAAAAAAGACACATTGTAAATATATTTAGATAGGCAATATTGTGAAACTAATTTTATATAGCTGAAAATTGTTCTATATATAGCTGTAACATTTGAACATACATAAGGACATATTGTAAATAATAGAAAGGCCAATTGTAAAATTAATTTAGGGTGGTACACTTGTATGGATGGTATTACTGACTACCTAACCTACCTATATGATGTACCTGATTAGTATAAGTAGCTTCAGTTTTGAGTAGTTATTAGTTTTATCTTCCTCTTGAAGATGATCACTTGGTGATCGAAACACGTGTCGAGGTGTAAAAATAACGATTTGGTGTTGGGAAAAAACTCCAGTATATCACAAATATGTATACATGTTCATATTTTATCCAGTTATTAGTGTTCAACAAACGTTAATTTTTAAGGACTCTAGGACTCATACCATACCAATTACCATACCACGCTGTAGATTGAGTCATAACCAGAAATTTGTGACATATTTTGGCCCGAAATTATACAATAAGCTATCACTCCATTTGAAGAATATTAATAATTATCATAAATTGAAGAAGGAACTGAAAGTTTTCATCAGAAATCATTATGATCAATTGCAGGATATCTTTGAAAATGTTTAAGCTAAATTACCTGCTCTCTCTTTCTCTCTTCTTATTTCCTCACTAAAGCCATCATTCTCCAACTACGGTTTTTAACCTAGTGAGGTGGATACTTACTTACTATCATCTTATAGATGAGTCGTTCAACCAATTCTAATAGATATCTTCAGTTAAGTAGTTGATGTGGTTATTCCGTTATTTGTGTGTTTCAAGAGTAATTGAAACTCTATTAATTGAGGGGCGAGATGAGAGGTCCTAGTCGGTGACGAATGAGAAACGAAATATTGTCCTCAACAGCCGATAATAATGATAATTACTCTGATGAAAAATAATTTATAGGTGCTTGTATATAAATATCAATGTTATTTTGGATGTTGTGTGTTTACTGAAATATAAATATTTTTTCTGTTATATAAAACAAGATTTCTTATTTCAAAACCTCATTTTAATGTACGTGTTATATTTATACCTCTAAGACCTGTGTTTCTGCGATTTTTCAAGACGTCTCATCATGTGAGTCCGTTGATTCTCTTTGATATTTTTTATCACTTGTAGGGTTTTTCACTAATTGTAATTTTTGTAAACGAGCTATTGTTTTCTATTTCTTCATCTTCACTGATTTCATTTCTGTATTTGAACCACATATGTACTGAATAATGTATATTTTTGTTATGATTATTGTAATATTTCAATAATCTATTTCTAAGTAAATGTGTACATTCGTATCTCTATATACTGTTTGATTTTGTTTTCACTAGAAACCCTATTTCCAACTGATACAGCAAAGTCAAGTTCATTCTCTATTCACATACCGTAATTGACAAAGATCTGGCCAGTCGAGGGCTTACGTTTTTTCTTGGGTTTACCTCAAATATAATATCTAAAGGCAACACAGTCTTCTTCGCCAAATTTGATAGCGAAGTCATCCACGAAAGAATTTGGGAGCTTTCAGTCTGTATTTTTCATTGAATTTGTTAATGATGCAGTCAAATCCAATGAGAAATAGCTGTAGAACACATCCATTCCATTAACATTTGAATTCGAAGAATCTCATTCAATTCTAATTTTGAAAACTGTACCTAAAACTTTCAAAACAAATTCCTATTTCATCTAATTTAGCCATTTCCAATACGATACTGTAATAATTGTACACACACAGCTGAGATTAAATGGAATATCTTTTCTGCGAAGGAAATAAAATTAGGCGTATCAGTGGTTGAAGACCGAATTTTGTAAATTGCGCGTGAAGATAAAGTGAAAGTTTAGCCCGAGATTTCTCTAAACGAGCATCGAAAACACTTGAGAGAGCAATAAAACTAGTCAATGGAGAAACAATCGTTTGATCTATGACTTTGGTGAAGAGGGCAGAGATCAACGAATGATTAACAAAAAGATTCGAACTCACGGAGTTCAGAAAGTCCTTGATAAGGAGTTGAAGAATAAACAAGTGATTTGTGTTTGGAGTGGAATTGTTGTTCGTTGAATTTGTGATTTATTACACTACTCGTAATGTAAAGTACCTCTCTCAGATAAAAAAATGGTTCAAAAAATGTTTTCAGAAGTATGTTAATGAGCAATGAGTAGGTAGCTTGCTTTTTCAACATGCAAAAATATTTCTTCTTACCGTCAGTTGAAAGTTATACGTTCCTTTCTCTATTCATATGATTTTATAATGAATGACATTCATTGTTGACCAATAAACTTACCACCCATGAAAAATACTCCAGTTCATTTATAGGAATTCACTGAAGAATTTGTAGAAACTAAATCAAATATATTGAAGAAGGAAATGATACAAATCATGCAATTATGAAACAACAAAAATTAATTGGCGCTCCGGGGTGACTTCATTGATTTCAGTGGGGAATATTCAAACCTATTACCTCTCTCTGGGTATCAAGAATCTACAGAATTGACCCAATAAAGAAAAGAGAATTGAAACTTTCTATGTTTTTTACCACTTCAATTTGTAACTAACGTTACTGCAGTTTTGTCCTATAAGAACATTTTCAAATGTATACATTAAACTAACAACAGTTTATTACTTTAGCCCTTATATAGCACCCCTGTAGGTAATAATAGAGGTGGCTTGATTGAGTACCTGAATTTAAAATTCACAATGCGGATGTGCTAATTTGAAAATCGGTGAGTAAACTGAATCGATTTGATCATTTAACAGGTTGCATGCGCAATGTTTATGCTTGTGAATTTCCAAGGATTCTAAATAATTGAGTTTGTAACCCTTCCTTGCATAGTGCAAAATTTCCGTATCGTTTAGATTCTGGAACTTGTGGTTGCATGCCAAGAAATGGTTTGAAAACGTCGAATCATTTTTTCCTAGTCTGAAGGACCTTTCATGTTCAGCATACCGTTTTTGGAAATTTTGACCACATTGTCGCACATAAACACTATTACACTCAGGACACTTCAGCTTTTTCAACTCCAGATTTCTCAAACTCGTCCACCTTATCTTTGGCATTGAAAAGAAAATAAGATAACCTAGCATGTGGTCTGAATGCCACTTCCACATTGTTTTTTTCTGAAGAAACCCGAAATTATCTCTGTTTTTTTTCCAAAATATATTGGCTACCCATTTCTTGATTTCTGCTTGTTTGACCTGAAGGTATATTGATCTGTACCTAAGTGAATGTATGGCTTTGTTTTCTGACTAAGTTCTGGATAGCATCTGCGTTGAAACCATTATTCTGACCTATCTGTGTAATTATATCAATTTTCCTAGCTAGAGGCAGTGGGAATGCTCTGTGCAACATTGAATTGTAGGCTGCTAATTTATGACTGCCTAGATGGAAAGAATCGCTTGGGATGGTAATGTCTGTATAGCTAGGTTTTTTAAAAACATTGAACATTTCCGGTTTCTTGGGCGTGGTCTGCAGGTTTTTATACCTAATGTTTAGTCTTCTACTGTGGTCGACATTATCAATGACGGTGACGTAACGGTCGAAATTTCCGAATTGTTGCTCGAGTTTTTGTTACTGTTGTTCTCAACGCAGAAACTACAATGCTAGTTTTTGACTCCGATTTTCATATAATTATAGGTGGGCGACGCTTGGTTTCCCTCAATTGGATTACCTGACCTTTTTTGTATACAGGTAGCCAGATTTTATTACTATTCATTGCCTAATGTTTATTGACTTCTATTGTTTTTGTGTTTATCAATTTCTATTGCCTCTCTATTGAACTTTTGGATAGTGATTTTGAGTTTTCAGTGTTATTATTTTCATTTGGATTTGGACCGTCGATTTTGGTGTTATATTATTATCAGTGGGCTGGGTTTCTCTCAGTTGGATAACCTGACCATGTCTGATTTTTTTTGTATTCAGGTAGCCAGATTTTATTACCATTCATTGCCTAATGTTCATTGACTTCTATTGTTTTTGTGTTTATCAATTTCTATTGCCTCTCTATTGAACTCTTGGATAGTGATTTTGAGTTTTCAGTGTTATTATTTTCATTTGGATTTGGACCGTCGATTTTTGGATTTTATTTCAAGGAAGAAATTCCAAAAATCGCCGGTCTATTCTTCAAACCCGAAAAAAATTATGGAGTGTCACTGAATCTTCGAATGAGATAATGTGGACAATGTTTTAATTAACGCTCTCTTTTATTGTGGCTAAGATGTAATAAGGCCAACAAAAACTATCAGATAAGGTCTGAGGTCAGCAGAGGTCCCCGAGAACGTTTAGAATCACCCGGGGTATACACGATTTGTTGAAGCTGCGGTTCGGTCTACATTGGAACCACGAAAATCAGTATAGGTACCCGTTTCTCTGAACACAAGAGAAATTGTCGCCTCAGATAAACCGGCTCTAGCCGAACATGCTCTCAAAAAAGAATGCATCTACATTAGCTCATTCGAAAATACAGTGATACCGAATAAAACTCAAAATTACTAGTTAATAGTATATAGAGGGGTAACAGAAGTTCAAAAACATAGGAACAATTTCAATAGAAAAAAAAAGAGGCAGTGAAGGAGTTATAGAATGTCTACCGTAGTAGACCACTGCCAAAAAACTCAGAGAATAGCTTTACCAAAGTTATCATCGGCAGTGCAAGTCGACTTCACATAATAAGACTCCTTTTAGGTCCTTGTTATTGGACATAAAACAACTTTTAGTGTTTCGATATTACTGTGGCCACCTGACAGTTTCAATCCCTTGTTCAAATATCAATAGTGGGATATCATTGTATTCAGAAAATCATGTACATTTTAAAACTGTATCAACATACAGAGTATTTTATTCGAAAATCAAATGTTGATGCCATTTTTGAAAAAAAAAACACATGTCAAGAAGTTCCTCTTTGTGAGCCTATTCAAAATTCCGAATTCAGTAGAAATAGCTGAAGAAATGGAGGAAAAAAGAAGGGTTTATCAAAAGTCTGTGTCACTGTACCGTTTGAGGAAAATATTTTGATGTTATTGCAGTAATTTGGGAACTGACTGAACCGGAAGTTTTTTCCACACACAACACATTTTCACTACTTTTTTTCATTCAGTTCAATGAATTCTCAGTACATTGTACCAATGTTGAAACAAATTAAATGATTGTTCGTACTGATCGTAGTGATGAATTTATCCAACTACACCTTTGGTTGTCTTCATCGAATATGAAATATTGACCATCCAATGCAGAGTCACTGTGTGGTTTCCACGACTTCTCAACCAATCCGAGTAGATCATGGGGTGAAGAAATCCTTCAACCGGGTGATGAATACGGTTATGGTCTTGCTGGATGTCCAGGAAGCTTTCGATAGAGTTCATATAGAAGGATTTGTCGCCAAGATGTAGTTGGCGGGTAAGATATTGCGATATACGCGCATTCTTACTCGAGCTTGGTGGCGAAGCAACGCCTTCAGATCCACCTCGACAGGTTGGCCGTGCCGTACTTCGAGCATAACAAAATCGAGACGAACCCTAACAAAACCCAACATTTCGTAGAAAGTCACTAACTTGAAGATCTTCGGATATCTGGGAGTTATCCTGGATAGCCTCCTGAATTTTCAGGAACATTTGAGCTTGGCTATCCAACGAGCGGGCACGGCAGTGAAACGCATGTATCCGCAAGGATACATGCGTGGAACTCGAAGCTTAGTGTTGACAACAAGCTGCTGATTTACAAACAAGTAATTAGACCAGCTATGTTGAACACTTGTTCCGTATTCTGTAGACTCAAAATTATTCCTCTGCGAAAACTCGAGACGATGAAGAATAAGGTGCTCCGTATTTGCACGAACAGTGACAGATACATTTCATTGAATGATCTATTAGATCTGGCAGATGTTGAGATGGTCATTGATCGTATTAGAAGGCTGCCTTATAAATTCTTCAAGTTCTTTCTGCCCAGAAGCCTGCTGACGAGGGACGTCACGTCACAGGAGTTATCATGAGCAGCCCCGTAAACATGGACTGATCTATGAAATACTTAATATCATTCATGAACAGCTCTAATACGAACGCGCTTAGTTCATGAAAAGACTGGACACAATAATTATGGGATTAACGTGATTTCAGAATTACTCTTATCTGTTTTTATAAACTCTTCCCAGGAAGCACTATCACTGAACCTAATATATAATTGACACACATATTCCCATGTAACGAACTACAATTCACCGATAACCCTCGCGTAAGCTCCGGCAGGAAGCGAAAAGTCCTAGACTAAGGCTGAAATGAAGCATGTTGAGTGGAGACCTACTTGCTAACACCAGCGGAGGCGCCTGCCATTGTCCAATCGTGGAACTGTGAGGTGGCGTTAACTTTCGTTGTCGTCCTGGGATCTACATTGAAGTCTTTCCTTGTCATTTCCTCTATTTTTCTACACCAATCCCTTTCCTAGCTCCCTACCCTACTCCCGTATGTGGGAGGAGATTATATTTGAATATATTGTAAATAGTTTTAGTATATAACCCAAACAGACGAATGAAAAAATCGATTTTGATATTCTGTAGTTTGTATTCCCAATGATACTGCAGCGACTAGGTATTTTGTATCAAATCTTTCGTCCTGTTAATAAACATTTAGAGTTACATTTCGAAAATGTTAACATTTTTTCATCTTCTACGAATGACGAAACAACGTCTAGTCATTCGAGTGATACTCTAATTGTTCCCACTTTATCATGTCATGGTTAAATTACACATTCAAGTGAACTTTTTAAAGACCTGAAAACTTCCCAACAAAAATCATTCATCTTACGCATTATAATATCTCCCAAAAGGTGCTAAATTACAAAAGTAAAAAGTAGTCTCAGCTCACAAGAAGAATTATCAGCAGTAAATTTTCAAAAGAATCCTTTAAACTCTTTTTTGTCAGGTCGAGTCTCTCACCCGTTTATGCGACGGGCATAGGCGTCCGTGAAAAAAGATTTTCAAAAATAATCAGTGATTAAATTTATTTCAATATGGAATGTGCCAACAGATCGAGGAATTACAATAATGTTATACTTTTGCATGAATTTTCGTTCGAGCAATTTCAAAAAAAATTCTCACATTAGAAGGAAAAAAAAGATTTGAACAAATAAAACAATTGTAATGTATTTTAGAAAAAAAATCTGTTTAAAATCTGTTTTTTCGTTAATCAGCTGTCGCCCCCATACGAACGACAACTCTCAGAAGTTGAGAAACTTGTGCGAGCTAAGGACTAACGAGGTTTTACTTTTTAACGTATGATTCCTAACAAGGTTGCAGAATCATTCCAGCTTCAACCAGATAAATTCTCTCGAGAAAAATATCTGGTCGAGGCGGGAATCGAACCCACGGTCTTCCAATCGTGAGTCGGGCGCACTACCACCGCGGCCAATTCCACAACATGGACCTATATATTGAACATTTGGATATTCATTATTTCCCAGTTGACCAGTTTAGCACGAGTTCATTACAACCATTATGACAGCAGTCGAGGTTATGATATCCTCTCTAGGAAGTATACACAAGGATCAAGCGTAACTTGGCATCTGTTCAAAAAATATATTTTCAAATCTGCTTTTTCGTCAACCATTTGTAGCCTTAAGAACGATTACCCTTGATGATTAACGAGATCTCATATTCCAACCTGCGATTTACATCTTCAGGAAACCCGTCACATACTACCATCGTTACCAACATAACATTTCACTGAGCCTTCGTAAATTTGGAATAGGCTCTGTTAGAAATTAAACCAAACATTTCTATATCGATTGTAGAATTATATTTCAATGGTGTTCGCATATGATTGGTATAAGTTTTACTCGATGGGAACTGTTTGATCATCATTTATTTCTTCTCAGCCAATTTCATCATCCACTTGCATTTTTTCTATCAAGCACGCAGAAATCTCAGACGTTCAATTCAATTGGACACCATTTTGAAATATAACTTTTTGACATATATTCAGTGGGCATACTTGAAGACTGGCTGTAAATCAAATTAACCAAAAGAACAATTTGTTCAGGCCAATCTCGACTTACCTACGCTGTAGGTTAATGGGCGGACACCTATCAGGTCTATAAGTAAGTCGAGACAGGCCTGAACGAATTGTTCTTTTCAGTTGATTTGCCTACATTTTCACACTGACAGATCGTTTTCACCTCACCCAATCATACAAGTGATTATTACATGAGTCAATAAATACGGTTTAATAACACTTAGCCTTTTTCCAATTGATTCAGCGATAATACAACGGTTTGAAAATGTTGATGGTACTCAGGCATTAACGTTGATTTCAGTGACATCTGTTGTTGAAAGTCCCACTTCAAGATGCCATGTAAACGTAGTAGATTGAATTTAGTTTGTCCATCCAATGATGAATGTCAATATCCATAGGTACAAAAATTCTCTATCGAAAAACAAAAAAAATATAGATATTATACTCTGATCTGGTGGTTGTGTTAAAATGATAATTTGAGAATGAAAATAAAATCAAAATGAAATATCTAGTCACATACATTCAACGCCAACTAGCATATAAGTACATGTTGATATATGTATGCATACAACATATTATGTTCAAAATAAGTTGCTCATGAAATTGTCATTTTAAAATTAGTCTGATTTTTTTACATTTGGTAACTTGTAGCAAGTAATGGCATTGTATTGGACATATTTTCAAAAAAATTCATTTTATGTTGAGGAATTCTCAGAAGGTCACCACCACGTATATTACAGTTATGCTCAGATAAATTCCCAAGAAATAGGTGAAGGTTTTGTATGACAAATAATATGCATTTGAATATGAAAATGGAAGGTACTGTACGAATTTCCTTCTGAATGAAGATAGTCAGACCGTTGTTTCTGTAGCCCATTATTTTTTTCTGGCTACAAATACTCGCGAAAAATTTTAGGTCGTACCTCAGACGAGTATATACATGCTAATATTTAAGTAGACCATAGCGTTATAGATGGTGAGCGAGCTAGCTACGTTTATACTCGATTTCAGTTGCCTGATGGCGTAGTAAGCTTTTATGTACTCAGATCAAGTGTGATCGACTTGCTTTTCTCAGTTTGAATTGGAGTCTAGGTAGGTAACAAACACTTTTACTTCAAAAGAGTTTTCAACTTCACTCATGATGGGAGTATCTACCAAAATTAAATTTCAATGACACAGTCTTTGAAATGAGTTTGTTTTTTTGCCACCATGCACTGAATGTATCAATTATGCTTTCAGATTTGCTGAAATTATTTCCAAATTCAGTTATAGTATTATCATAGCAAACATTTTTACGTAGCCATCTACTACATTCTGGGTAGGTCATTGACATATAGGAGCAACAGTGAGGGTTCTAGAACCGAGCCCTGAGGTACGCCAAGTTGAACGATTCTTAGCACGGATGATAACAAATCACAATCTTCTATTATTTTCATCTATAACCCGATGAAATGGGATACTGGCTTTGAAATTAACCAAATATGAAATTGTTATCAACAAATTTGATGAGAAATTTTACTGTGTTTGAAAATTTGAATGAAAATATGTAAGTATCCAACTCGTCATTTTTCATTGAGAATATGGTCTGTATATTTTATTGAATTCTTCATATCTGAATCTTCACTATGATTCTCCATTTTGAAAATAGATTTGGGAAGCTGAATACACTTATTGAATGAATGAATCGAAGATGTTTTTGTATAATTTTAATTTCTATAAAACTTTTTTTCCATAATGAGTATTTGAACAAGCTCAACTATAATCAAGGATCGCTCGTCAAACTCGCATATAGACGGATCTATCATTACATCAAGAATTACATTGAGAGAATTGAACAATGCACTTCCTGAATCTATCATTCTTGGCTGAAAATAATAGCTAGATCTTGGCTGTGCTTATGAACAGACCCTCCACAATGACTCTTCAAGTTGGAGGTATTAGGATTTCGGTCACCAGGGCAGGATACTGCCTTCTTCCTTATGTATAATCTACTTGATGACATTCTCTGCCTGATCTAGGTGGAGAATCTCTCATCAAATAATTGATTGAACATAAATGCTGAATAAATAGAACAGTTAATAATTCATTACATTCATAAATGAGTGAAACTTTTTCCGAATGCTTGATGTTCCTTGTTGAATGGTTGAAGTACAGATTTCTACTGAAAAAATGTACACATATATACCATGCCAAATTTTAGATAATGAGAATATTCAGGTTTGCAATGCTCTCTTGATCCGAGATTAGTGGGAAAACATGTCGATCTGCAGCACATTATACAAAATATTCGTTTATTCGATAATTGATTTTTCATCAAACGACTGATTCGATTATTAAATGGGTATTTGTTTTCCACTTGCTAGGTTTGTGAATCATAGAGTAGTTAAAAAAAATGTTTTAACGTGACACACAAAACACAAATAATTTAGTATCGCATGTGGAGCCACGTTACCACTAGCTAAAATAAAAAAATTCCACTTTCTGGAGACTATCACTGTCATTGAAAAATCAGCTGCCAGTCGGTGGTAACAATGAACAACAAAAACATTTTGTCTAGAACTGAGACATAAAAAGCCATCAATAAAATAACCTGGTGATTGATAAATACTTTGATCCAATTATAGCACACAGGTACTACTCAAGAAACACGGGCAAAAAACCAGACAAATAACTTTTACACTGTCATGCAGGATACAATTAGTGATGCATTTTTTCATTGATAATTTAGTTGTGGATTTGTATTATTTGGTTGATGTATTCTCAGCTCACCCCGCTAGTTACGGATGTACTGTACCTACCATTCATTCATTGTAATACATCAGGAATGAGCAAAACGTGGCCCGCAAGCCAATTGCGGCCCTTTAAACAAGTTTATACGACCTGTCGAGCATTTCTGAAATTTAATTTATCTTATCGACTTTCTCCCTACTTTCTGACAACCCCGGTAATTTCTATAATCTCCAGTGTTGAATTTTATAGTTGGCATCCTTGTTCATTGAACTGCTTTTCTTTCCAGTGTACCTAAAACCTACTTATATAACCTCGTTTTCAGATATCAAATGTATTAGTTAGCTTTATACTTGATAATGGAGTAAAACCCGAAACTGGTCGTAAAAATAAAATAACTAGTGGAAATTAGACAAAAATGTTTTCATTCATTTCATTGAAGTGATCAATTCTTGTGTTTCTTGAAAGGTGTGAGTGCAATATTATTGTGAATAAAGTTATATTAGGATTTTTTATCCACCATTACGTTTTCCTACAAAGTTTGAATCCATAATAGCATGTCGGAAAAGCAAATAAAAAACAGAATGTTGCGGATGAGCACAGGCATTTCCAAGAAAACTGAAAATTTGATTATTTTTTCACTTTCACCAAAAATAAAGCTGTATGCTTAATATGTTCAGAGACTGTGTCGACAACAAAAGAATATAGGTAAGGTTAGGTCAGGTCCAAAGTGAGTGGGTCTCTTCGACCCTCCACCACAACCCGCAAGGGTTTATTGTGACTCAAACTCGACCAAATAAGCCCAGCTTCTCAACGAAGCAGATTAGTTTGTGTGGTGAATGGTCTTTCAAGTCAGATAGTGAGAGTACTGCTTTGTCGAACTCTAAAAACCTGATTTGGTCCCCAGCGGGCCAGGCTGCTCTTTCAGCATTTTCCAAACATAGGCGACACACACTATCTTCCGACAGTGAGAGTCTCTGCATATGATGATTCAAATGACAGCGACCTGTAAGAAGGCCTGTGAAATGCTAAAAAGAGTATACAACCTAAAAAGCGAAATACAATTGTTCTTGAATATGAAGGGTTATGCAGTATCTCAATGATCCCAATGTGGAACTTCAAGGCAAAGGACAGTCTATTCACAATCTGAATGATAAAATTCAGGGCTTTGAGCGCAAATTAAAAGTGTACAAGCAATATCTTTTGCAGAATAATGTGTCTCACTTCCCACATTTAGAAAAAGAAAACGCACAGTATATAGATATTTTGATCAACGAATTTGAATTACGATTCCAAATGTTCAAAGCTGAGAAGACAGCGATTTCCTTGAAAATGTTTTCTTGCCATTTAATATCGATGTACGGAGTAACCGTTCAAAAACAATTTTGCACGTAAATAACATGAGAAAAGGGTGATCTGTCAGTTTCATGAAATCGAGATTAATAGTTTTATAAATATATAATTTCGAATGTATGATTACTAAAAGTATAGCCCTTTTATTTACCGTAACTATAAATTGCATTCAAAATTATTATACTCCAGTGAGCATGAAATTTTATTATTGAATATTGTGTATAATTATAATAACTAAGAGTATACCACTTCACTCTATTAGTTTAGTTCGTAAAATCACTTAAAGTACGATGTTACTACCAACATTTTTTGTGTTGATGTGTTCCAAAAATAATTACTGATTTCTAGTATTTTAGATGATCACTGTCAAAAATCTCCAGTAAGTACCATTTTTGAAAAGGTCCCAAGATCAAACCCAAAAGTCTGTCCAATCTGCTTTCAATAAACCAATACATTAAAATTCAATGATTTTAACATACCACAAAAATATTCCTTTGGTGGTCCTGGAGTTCTCCTCATAAGTTACCAGCGCTAATTTCTCATAATAAAAATATGGTAACACACGGCACCAAATTCTTGTGATAGAAATTGGGCCTCACACATTGGCTGCGCCATTTTTTGTAACGTTATCTGACTCGTTTGTTGATCTTGAGTGAGGAAACGGTACCTGTTGAAATGACAAGATCTTGATTTGCAAATGCCTGATGATGCCTGGTTCCTTCTCGAGACCTTCACCGTATTACAGAGCACGAAAGCACAGTCTACTAGAGTCTTGATAATTCCTCATTTGATAGATTGATAGTGGTTGGATTCGTGATTCAGTTACTGTCTCGTGTGAGTAGGTTTTCGATATACAGATCAAAAATGATCTTCAACGGAATGTGATAATGGAACATACAACATCAGAACCTGATTCAGATCTGGAAACACTATCCATAGCAGCCTCAAGAAAACCAGGCCTTCAAACGCGGACTGCGATTTCAAGAATTGCATTTACTACTAAATTTTCTGTGAGTGCGGCAAATCATATATCAGTGAAACTATCATTGAAAGTCCGCATTACCGAGCACAAGAAAAACACACAGCATGTTTTGACTCATCAACATGATATCAAATGGTCCTAAACTAAGATCATCAACAGAAAGGAGCACTGGTTCAGGAGGAAATTCAAAGAAGCTGCATAAATGTTGTCTAACGACCATTCAGCCAAGCCAACGTAAAAATACGCAACATCTGGAAATTTAGAATCAAGCGGAAAACGGTCAATTTCCTCCAAACAGTCATTCCCCGCTAAACAGGTGAAGCGGAAAGAGGGAATAGGAGATAGATGAAAACACTCGAATGACCTATAAAAAGTTATCTCTCGGAGGAATAGTCCAGTCATCACCCGAAAACGGTTGTGGATACTAACAATCTAAACATCCTGAAGTAATTCTTTGATTTTTATTACATTTTATTTGTTCAATTTTGGTTTTGCTTAATTTTTATTTCACTATGAATTCATTTCAGTTTTTTGCTCAATATAAATGTTACTTTCAACTGTTTTTTGTTTTTTCAAGAATTTAAAATCATTTTATATCATATTAGACAATGAAGGTCCGAACTAATGAAATCAAATATGCACTCTGAATAGTTGTCAGCATTCCGATTATGATTTATTGTAGACTATTCAGATGTACTATTGTAGACTATTCAGAAGGATCCCAGATCTGTGAAAATGAAAAATGAACATTTACAATCTACAATTCAAAAAGGAATTTCTATGTGTTGAGATTGTCTCTTGAACAATATAAAATGAGATGTGAAAAAATTAAATGTTACAGAATTTGTGGCATCGAACGAAACTGTTCATGTTAGATTTTGATACTGAACGAAAATGAGAATTGGGTGTAATTGTCAATGATATTTTTAGTAACTCGGAAAGACATAAAGAACAACCAGTCAAAAATGAACAAAAGATGACAAATCAAGGGTGTACCTGTACAAAATAACATATGTATTGCCCAAAAGTTCATGAAGGAATAACTTTCAGAAAATTTGAAACGAAAATCTCCTATCATGAAAACTGAAGAAAACTAAATCCACCTGAACTCAATTCGATAAAATGTCAATGATCAACATATCAATGAATTATCTGTTTTCCTAGAAGTGATATTGTACTTTTTGTTTTTTCAAATTACCTGTTTTATAAAAATTTATAATTTATCTAATGAGGTCTGTAATTACCTAATGTACTATGAAATACATTAAAGAATAGTTTGTTGTATCAGTCTAACTGACGAATCTACCATATAGCGAAACGCATCTGAAATTAGAGATTGTCAATTGCTTTCATCACGAAACGAGCTATTATAATCATAATTTGGTACATTTGAGGATACTGATATATGATAAAATATACTATTCAGTTGGCATCAGTTGAAATATGGCAGAAAGAATATTTAACTGGTGTAAAAAAAGCAAAAAATCCAAAAGAGGCGGTTTCTTGTGTTTTTAGCATAGACAAGAAAGATCTGGAAAAAAACAAATAAAAATAGAAAATATTTCCCAAAATATAAGGTATATTATTTCATCTCGTTATTCGTTATACTACGCCCTGAAGGATTTTTTGAGAAATGTTATCAGATTTGAATTTGATAGGTAGAATTGATTTCTTTTTCTGTTACCTTTGAATTTTAAAAACAATTTGTACGGGAAAAAACTCTCCAATCGCTCTATTGGTTCCAGCAAATGATTGAATATAATAGGTCAAAGTGCATTTTAGAATTTACATAGTCAAAATAATGCTTTTTGTGATGAATCTCGTTCTGCAACAACTCAAAACGTCCAAGTCATCCCGAATCCACTATTGTCAATCAGTTAGGTAGATATTTTACATATATTTCATAATAAGGATTATTTTCAAAAAATGTAAGATCAAGAATAAAATACATAAACGAATATTATTTATTAGTTTGTCCACTCATATGAATTAAATCACTGCTCAACTCGGGTGTTTTTTATCCACCATCCGAAAAATAAGTATGGAATCACTCATTCCAAAGGTTTTCAAATTACAACAAAAAAGAAAAGACTCATGGAATCGGATCCAATGAAATAACTAGGGATTTGAGAAAGATATACCACAAAACTTATTTGTGGGATATTGGAGTATCATACGAGTTCTTTAGCGGGATTTGATGTAATTGGCTTTGTAACAGTATTCCATATGCTCTTCAATTAAAAAAAATGAAATAAAGAGGAAACTTCTTATATAGTTGCTTAATATGAGTTGCTCTACTATAGCCTGTCCAGAAATGAGAAAAACTGCTGCAGTATATCTATATACAAGGTGTTCCAAATTAAGTCGGCACCATTGCCAACTCAGTTATTATTGATGCCACATATTTGGTTGAATGGGCAAACTAGAATTTTTACTTGCCTTCTCGAAGCCGAAACAAATAAAATTGACAGTCGGGTTTTCAAAATATTTCATAAAATGATATTTTTTGAATGAAACAATGAAACACCATATATTCCATGATGCATTTCGATTCGTGATAACATTCTCAACAACGAAGTCTTCTTGTTGAATACATGCATGATGCATTTCGATTCGTAATAACATTCTCAACAACGAAGCCTTCTTGTTGAACACATATTTGAGCCCTTTTCTTGACACTACGTGTTGCTTTCAACACAATTCGGTAATCAATTATATTAATTAGAGTTTCAATAAAATTTTTCAGTTCATGTACATTATTTTGTTTCACTTTCTTCACCTCGTTTTTTAGGAATGTCCAAAATAAACATCTAGAGGTGTCATATCTGGTGAGCCACTCTACATGACTATTTGTAGAAATCCGTCTGTTTCTAAATCAGTCTCGCAAAACTATTTCTACGCCACTGAAATTATGTGCTGGTGCTGACGAGCATCCAGATCAAGATCAACGAAAAACTCTTCCAACACTCTTGTTAATAAATTAATGTAACGGGGTCCATTCAAAGAACCACGATAAAAAAATGGACCTTTAATTCTGCCTCCTGGACCACAGCAAACATTAATACTAAATCGTTATTGTGGATTGTGAGGATAGGCTAGAAATGGATTATATCTACTCCGTTAATAAAATTGTTTTCTATTATACATCCCACGATTTGGAAATTAGCCTCATCGCTCCATATGATATTTCTATAGAAGATTGAATCTTGTCTGCATTTATTCATAAACCACCGACATAACTCCAATTGTCCCTCAGAGTCACCAGGTTCTAGTGTTTGCACTGGTCTTAGCTTATAAGGAGAAATATTATGTTTCTTCAGAATTCGTTTAATAACAGTCGGTGTGCAGCTATTGCTCTAGATAAATGTCTGGAGGAATTATTTGGATTTACCTCGAAGTAGGCTTGAATGTCAATTTCTCTATCTTCAGATATACAAAACGTTTTTCAATTTTCTTCTCAAAAAATTTTTCATTGTTCCTGAATTGACGATAAAACACATCAAAAAAAACGCCGTCTAGGTAATTCACAATCGAGAAACGAATTGCTGTAGTGTTGGAGTGCTCTTACGCTATTTTTCTGGCAAACCAAGGAGGATTCTAACATATCACATTTTTCTTGATGGAAAAACGGTATTTCGAAAAATATTCGAATAGTAGTTGAAAGTTAGAATAATTCATAACATAGTCATGATATACTTCTTCACTCTATCTCTATTTTGGATGGTCGTTGCTTCCTATCTTCAGGCGCATTTGACAAATGCTCCTTCTGTTGGTTAACAGGAGCTTCGTGGGTGGGCGCAGCGGTCTTGCACGAAGAAATGCTGCCCTAATTTTTTCCAACTATTTTTTTCACATATACAGCCTCCTTTACGTGGTTATCTGAGTCACCCCGGCCTGGATACCGGCGTAAATAAAGAAGGCCCTTTATTCATCACTTTTTTAAGACACTCACACGTTTCCGTAATTAACATAATGGACTGGAACAACACAAAAACGGAGCCCCACGATAACAAATGGCATCCGCGTACCTTCTTTGTGGGCGGACGTTATCCGCACCTCTGTATACTACCTCGGCCACCACGAAAGTCCGTCATGATATACTTGGGAATATTTGACAACTAGTATTTCAAAAAAGTTTCAAGGCAACTTGATTGAAGTCCGATGTGGACTTTGTTTGTTAAATGATGATTATCCTAATTGATTTTTCGGTAATTAACTAGTGGAACCACTACCTGCAAATTAATTTGTCAA
>NW_019295154.1:0-19357 GCF_000500325.1 Leptinotarsa decemlineata
TAGGACGCCTCTGTTTTTGTCGCAGAGCATTGGCTCTTGTAGGGGAGACCCGTTTTATTATTTGATCATCTTTCAAATAGAAAATTGATGTAATTCCACTAAAACTCTCAAAAAGTCCTTTGAGGAAATGATATAATGATTTCTGAAAGAAGGAAAATGTTATTAAAAATTTCGGTCATTAGAAAGTTTAGAACGAGCATTGCAAACATTAACAAGTATCACAAAATATCATTAAAAATATTTTTGTGTACACATTCTATTAGGTTGTTTCAAAAGTTTTCTCCGTTTTGATGTCGTGTTTTTTTTCTGATTGATTCGGTCGTTACTTGATGAATATCCATAGTTATTTCATAAACTACAACTCACGATTTGATCTCCACAAAGTTTGTGGAGATGTGAGTTCTAGTTCTAAAGAAATGAACTTTGAACGTTCAGGCCAGTCTCGGATATACCTATTCAGTAGGTTGAATGGACTGACGCCTATCAGAAAATAACTACTCCCCTGGCTAATACCACGAAGGACGTTGGATTATATCCGACAGGCGTCAGTGCACGCATCTCCACAGAAAATGTCCTGCATATGCAATTGGCAATACAACTGAAAGAGTTGACCCTCAATTTAAGAAACGGGCACACTTGCAGACCGGTTTCAGGCTCATTAGCGACTCATCAGTGCAAGATAGTGGCCATCATCGACCTAAAGTCAATGATATTCCATGATTGAAAATCGGAATTCTTTCAGAGTATTTCATTCCTCTTCCTAAGTTATAGAATATAGAATATGGAAAGTATCACATTGTAAACAAATATTTCAGAAATATATTCTCCCATATAGGTTCTTGAAGACTCTGTCCAAGCGTATAGTTAATCATACATATACGCAACAATGAATAATGAATACTACCTAAAAAGATACACACTGCTCATATTCCAGTATGATTTTTTGAATTTTTAAAAAGTAGGAATATTCCTAATAATAACAAACACACACAAAGAAAAGAAAAACAAATAACTATAGTAATGGTTGCTTAATTTCCAATCTACTTGGAAAAACATAGACATTAAACATTAACTATCTATAGCAAAAGGAAAAAAATTTCATTGTAAAAAATGGGATGAATCATTTAAGAGTATCAATCAGTTCATGGAAAATATGCCTATTTTCTGAAAGTATCCATTTTTTGAGTTCCCTCTTCAAACTGTATTTGTTATGGATAGCTTGAGCATTATTTGTACAATTTTGTTCCTAAATATGTAAAACATTTCTGACCTACTGCTTTATTTGCCCTGGGTATGGCAAGATCGGCTGATATTAAAGCGTCTATATTGAATGGATGACTTAATTTACTTGTATACTATTTACGCTGAAGGATAATGCAGTTTTGGAAAACAACTGTCAAAAATTTGTAACTCGATATATAATGAATCAGAAGAAAATCGAAATGATTTGCGATATATTATTTTCATGATTCGTTTTTGCACATTTTCAAGGGTTTTGACAATTGTTTTGTTTGCTCCATCCCAACCAAGTATTCCATATTGCAGCAAAGATTCCACTAGTATATAATAGAGGATCCTGAGCTGTGTAACAGAAAGTATTTTTCGTAATTTATAAAACTTGAACATTAGTCCCCGAAGTTTCAACTTTTAGATGTGTATATCCCATCTCAATACAGAATCTATAAAAATACCTAGATACTTTACTGACAGTACTAGTTTGACATCTTGGTTATTGATTTTTATTGACTCATATGGGGGTAAGTACTTCTCATATGATGAAAAACAAATTACATTTGTTTTACTGAGATTTACTATAAGCAAGTTCTCTTTAAACCACTCTATTATCTGTTTCAGGTCTCTTTCTGCCGAATCTTTCACATCCAACCAATTTTTGTCCTCATATATGATGACAGTATCATCAGCGAACGATATTATAGAACCAACAGTATTTAGGCTAACGAGCTGATTTATATAAATATTAAAAAGTATCGGTCCAAGAAATAAACTCTCGCCAACCGTCTAACATCTTTTCAAGCACTTCAATAACGTTCTCACTGGTAGAACCTTCGCCAATCAGGACTAGGCAAAAACTGCCTTCGTCGACTTTATCATAGAATCTCGAGCACACATTTTTGTGCTAGCGGAATTATTCGACTTGTGTTACGTTGGCAAAAGCGTACTGATTCAAATATCGCTTATTACACAATTGGGGTTGAGTCACATTTCTTGCATGAGCTGTTTACATAGATCTTTTTTACTGATTTTTACAATACACAGGATACTCAATAGAAACGCGGTATATCATAGTGACTTTTCAAATCGAATGAGATATATGTTGCTTTAGATATTCTAATTCCATCAAAAAAGTACTTTTAAAAAATAAAACTTTATATGGGTAGTTGCAATAGAGAAAAGTTTGTCAGATTCAATTCTCAATATACAAGAAGTTCCTCAAAGTTCTATATTGAAACCACTATTTATCACATATTATCAAAATGGATGGCGGGACAAAAATTGAAAATAGTGCTACAGTTTGGGCTCCATATTGACAATACATACATTAAGAAATCTCTGCCACAGTTAAAAAAATATATAAATAGGTGTTTCAAAAAGCCATTACGTGAATCGACAGTGTTGAATCTCTTATTTTTGTTGATTTCACTTATAATTCTTGCAAAATGATTTTAATGGTACAATGTTGGAGTGGAGATAAGATGTGCTCGTCAAAATAGCATACAGTTAGATGAGGAAATACTGAAAAAGATACGTACCATTACCTTCCAGTGAGCCATATTTCGATAATTAGTTTAATTGATAAACTACGAAATATTTACAAGCATTACGAATATCTCAAAACAAATTTTAAACACAAGCAAACAGCTGATCGCTTATCTTTCCTTCTTCAATTGTGGTGCAATGTTGTCACCTTTTAGAAATAAACCAAATAAAGAAAGAAACCCACGCTAATTTTTCTGTTTCCTTTAGTTTTTTGGCCGTTTCTCTTTGAGTTGTCAGCCAACAACATTTTATACAGTGGTGAACAGGTGTAATTTTCAGTCGTAACAAAACGGTGCAAAGAATAGAAGTAGTGTGTATTTGAGATTGTTTCGACCATCGCTTTCAGTGGTAAAAAAGGAAATATATTGAGTCATCAACATCCTAGGATATATTTTGTGTTATCACTTCTAGCGTTTTCCATTGGGAAAACTAATGCACGATTCGTGTATCTCTGTCCTTCTTTTGTTGATACATTTATAAAGGATGACATCCTGTTAACCTATCTTTTTCTTTGGCATCTCAGAAATATTAAATTCTAACACAGAATACTATAGTAATTATGATATTCTGTGATTCTACTATGAGATGTATTCGTAGGAAAGAATGGCTTTCTTCTACTTTTCCATCTTTATACAAAAAATGTGGGAATCTTTCATTTTTCGTATAAAGATGAAGAAGTAGAAAGACAAAATCTCCTAAAAATATACCTCCGAGCCTAAAAATGATCTCGTAAATATCTCGTGAATACCAAACACCAGAAGATTCAACTGACAAATCTGTAATATCCAACGCTTTTAAGCTAAACGAGCTAATCGAGTGCTCAGATTTATATTAAACGAAGACAGTTTAGACGTTGACATGACATGTATCAGAGTAATTCTCGTGAGGAAAGAGGCAGATGTTAATACGAACGAATAATGAGGTTAAACACCAGATGTGTTTTCTAGCCTTTAATCCTATTCTAGCGTGTGTTCAAGAAGATTCGAAGTGACGTCATTAGTGATAAGATTCACCAGAATGGAATGATTCGATGTGTTGGATGTCAAATCCAATAATAAAAATAAACTTTTCAATTTTCTCCAACTTCAATTGGGGTCGGATAGAATTTCCCAGCTTCATTTTGTACATACTTACAACGTATTTGAGCAGCACTTTATAAACTATAACTCTTGTCAAAATAAAGCAGAAACTGAGGTAGGCTCGTTCTGGTTCTCTGCCCGGACTGTTCTTAACAGTTAGAAAAAAGTCACCCAACTGAATACTGAACAATTTGTCACGGTAATCTACTCGGTCCACAACTGTCTCACTGATTTTGAACGATTCGAAACAGTACTAACTGAGAACCAGAACAAACCTGTTACGTCAAATTCCGTTTCAAATCAAACCTCACGTCAGTTCTGAATCATCATGAATACTTTTCAAATCATAATAGTTGATGTGGCGTCATCGTTTCAACGCCAGAATAAATAATGTATTTGAATCACAGACGAAAACTTTTTGAATACATGAGCGCCATGCTCAGGGTTTATTATATCTCTGTGATGTTCAGCGGTTCATGAGCATTTTGAGACTAACTAAAAAGAGAGGTTTCATTGGGGAAAAATGTTTTTGCGGGGGGGAAAAACAGTAGTTCTCAAAAGTAACATTGTTGAAAAATACATTCGATTTATTCCAGGTTCTCCTTCAAAATTATGAATTTTTATGCTTTACTTTCACATCTTGTAAAAGCACAATAAATATATGTATAGGTACTGATTGGGTTATTTATTTTTTCTCAAATCAGGTATGATGTTAACAATCAAACGAGGAAATCATTTAAACATAAACAAAAACATATGAAGAGCTCTTTTAGAATAAAAGAAAATTCAAATGAATTGATTTTCTTTGAAACTTCCTTATAGTAAAATTAAAAAAAAACAAATACTTGTTTCATGAACAGAGATTGATAATAATTTAAATGAAATCCATATCAACTTGAGAATACATCTTTTTTTATCAAAATACCAACAACCACCTATGTCCTGGTTGAATAGGAAAATTGAAATCTAACCCGTATGAATGATTCAATCATTTTTAGAAGCTGAAACAAGTCAAACATGGGCAATACAGTTCACTTTTCTGATAAATATCATTTCAACTATATATTAGTTATTCCAACTTTTTCAATTTGTTCTAGAAGACTTTTTAAATTATTATCAAAGAGTTCACATCTTATTGGCATTTCTAACGAATAAAAAGGATTTTTCAACGCATAATCAGCGTAAATTTCATATAAACGTTTCAGTAAAATTTCGACTCCAGTTTGGCTGGGATCAGAGACTATCATAATTTTAACCCCAGTTAGAGTTTGGAAACAATTAAGCCGGAATGTATCTGCTTCCAGCACTTCTATTCCTGACGATTTCGGTTCCGGACTCAGCTGACTGGCTATAGCAAATAAAGGATAGAACATGCTGGCTAGAAAAATTTTTTCATTTGTTGTCATTTTGGGCCTGCCAAATTTTATAACTACGGGATAATTTTCTTTTTTGTTTAAAAATTCCAGGGCATCTTGACCGTCATCCATCTGTTGTCCAGTCACACCAATGCCGTTTATTGAATACAGCACATGGCCCACTGAAAAATATGAAGAGTCAATTCTGGAAAAATGACATATTATGAAAATTATCATAGAGCCGTTGATCAAAGTTCAATATCAATGAGAAATCTGCTAAATCTTGCAAAGTTATGAAATGATATATGTATGTTCTTCAAAATATTATTTGACATTCCTATATAGAGAATATATAGCTCACAGAGCATAATTGAAATAATAAATAATAATAATTCTATCACACATTACATAAAATAATATACCAGCCAGTAAAAAGGAAAGAATATTTATAAGGTAGCCTTCAAGGTTTATAAAAGTATTCTTCGACACAGTATGAATACAGTTCCTTCCTGTAGAGAGGAAAAGATGAGAGAAGTGGAAAGCCAACACCTTTCTTTCCCAGTTTCACTATGTTTTGCAAGTTATTAATTATACATAAAAGGGGCCCTAGTCACTGCCTTGTGTTTTGCAAGTTATTGAAAGTCATTTAAATAAATTATACATAAAAGTGGACCTAGTCACTGCCTTGTGGTAATTCTAGATCGATATCTTCAGCCTCTGACTAATATAACCAGTATCTGGGTGTCTTATTTTGAGTACCTGTGTTCGACCAGTTGAATGAGATTTAAACAATTTTATTCATTACCTCAAATTCTATAATGTCTAGTTTTGTTACTAGAATAGAAGAATCAATAAAGTCAAAAGCCCCAGGTAGATCCAAAAAACAGTACCACAATATGTTTTCTAAGTCATAATATTAACTTGAAAAAACCTGATTAATTGATAGATAGATGTATGAAAGCGGAAACCTTTGTTATCTGTATCATTCAAATCCAGATAAGTAGTTGTTATAAATGTGTCTTTTATATGATTTTTATTTTGAGAAACATTAGCGGATGAGCACATAAAGTTCCCTACAGTTTTCATTAGCATTATCAAAAATACTTTGAAGTTATCTATATTTTACAAATGGCATGGAAAAAATAATGATGTCAAAGAAGACACTGAACTATTGCACTTTTTTTTTATTTTAGAAATTAGGTATTCATTCCTCAATTCAACTTTACCATGAATTCCATCCCTCTCTCCAAACTCCACAACAATTTTTTTATTTTCCACCCGCAACTTTATATCCAGAGGATATGAAAATTTCTTTTCTTTTTCAATTTTCGGGACATTGTTATCATAATTGAAAATGAGCCCTCCAGACTTGGATACAATGTAGATACCAAAAATAACCATAACAAAACTGCCAGACTAGACTCCTTAACAACTAAAATTAAAAAAAATGTTTACTGTCGTCACAGTTGTTACCATTGTTACTGTCATAAACAGTCTGGCCAAATGATAGAATCAGTGCCTACAGATAGCAGTCGAATTTACACCATAAAGGTGTATATAGCAAAGCATAGCATGACAAAACTGCCAGGCTAGGACTCCTTAACAACTAAAATAAAAAAATTCTTTTCTCTTGTCACAGTTTTCACTGTCTTAAACAATGTGGCCAAATGATAGAATCAGTGACTACAGATAGCAGTCGAATTTACAGCATAAAGGTGTAAATAGCATAGAGGTGTAAATAGAATCTTGTTCAAGAAAGTGCCTATTATTTCGTAGGATCCTCAGAATTTAATGATCTACATTCAGCACTTTTCGATATTGCTATGAATAACTATGTTAATAACGACCAAAAAATGTGTTTCAAAGCATTTTGAAGTTGAGATATATGTATTTTCTACATTACACTTGATGGTTCTGCCACAAACCTACGTGAGTTCTCAATAATTAGAGTTTATATAGCGACTTTCTTTGATTCAGGATAACCTCTATTTACAAGTACAATAGGAGGACAACTCCTCGGGAGGATGTACAATGGGTCACATGTGGCCTAAGTGCGTGGGCTTACACTCACCCTCCCTACTCTACAGATACAGAACCTCTATTTCAGAATATTTTCAATACTTATTGAAAATATTGAAAGTTATTGGTTTAACGCTTATAAATTATGATATATAGAGTAAGTAAATACATAATGATATCTATGGTTTAACGAATGTTATATTGAATATCATTTTTCTGACGGTGTCATGTCTATATTTAATCGAAACTTCATATAAAATACAGCTTACAAATCAACGGCTATAATGTGCTATTTTGAATTAAGGCCAATAGCATGGCTCGCTCATTTTATACGAAATTATTTTGGCAGTAGAGTACTAGTGCAGTTGTAGTGTATTTTTCATCACTAGATAGTTTGAAGGATAGGGATACATTAATCGTGCTCGAGATCTGGAAGTCTTCTAAAATAATTTGGTTTCGCATGTATCAATAGGCAATTTCAACTATTTTATCATTTATTGACTTCTTTGTGACGAGGAGATTCACTTTTGACGCATCACATTTCTTGCTTTTTACATACATTTTCATCTAAAAACACCTAATTTTCGAAAATGTTGGATCTAGGCAAATTGTGGATAATTTAATTTGAATATTCATCATTGGCAACACTGATCGGTTGTAATTTGTGATGTTTGTTTCCATTATATTATATGTCATAATCTTTGTTTATGTTATGTTATTGAATTTTGTTTCAATTAAAAATACACTATCTGATTTCTCAGCAAAATAGTGACGTAGAATAATATTGGAAAGTAAATAAACATGAATAACTAAAAACAGACCGGGATAAACATTTTTCTTACTTCTATATTAGGTTGACGTTTTTCTTTTGGATAATTTCAATGTGGCTATAGATCATCCGCCTATTCATTTCCAAATAAGGCGAAGTTGAAGTATGGCATTTAGCTATAATCATCCAAGACCTAATTCGGAAAGGCTAGCGGGGAAGTATAAACAAAAATTGGCATTGTTGAAGCAAATGATCAGAGAATATGTGCATGTAAGTTCCACCAATGATTTTTAACTCTAGTTTTGATTAAGAATGAGTGTAAAATATTCATTTTAGGAAAATGCTGCCCTAGTGGATGAACTGGAAGAGGTACAGATAAATATAATAGTGAGAAAAGAAGAAAGGAAATATTTGTTAAGAAAATTATGTGAATATGAACCCCAAGTTGGACTAGAAGTTCAAAATTCTGCCAAAGATGGACCGCGTCACACTAACAGTACACCAACAGCTATCAGTAGTAACAGTGATAACAGGAAGAGTAGAAAGAAATATTTAGAATCCAATGGTAAATGATTAATTTGTCAACAAAATTGAATTAGATTCAACTGTAGAAAACTGGTTGATATTCCTTTTAATGGCTCATGGTAGTTTTTGATAAATTTAATTTGGCTTACTTAATTTAACTTGCTATTCATACATCTGTAGACAAAACTTGGAGCTATAGTCTGCTTTCAGCGACCACTCAAAAGTCAACTGTCAAAAATCAAAGCACGAGATTGTGAAAAGGTGCCATGTTATGAGTTTATATTAGCAGCAGTGAATTGAATGGGGGTATCTTCAAAAGTAACCTAGAGCGCCCAATTATATGATTAGTTGTCAAAAATACTTAAGCTATGGCAAGCCATTGAAGCAGATACTGTTAGTATAAGTAGTTTATTGGTTGCATATGTCTGTCAAGAAGAGAAATTGGAATTTTATAGAATACAGTGGTGGTCTTCAACAAATACAGTCCTATAAGGCTAAGAGGAGACAAATGGTGTGCATTAACAACCAAATGACACCATCATTAATATTCAATATAAAGTGTGTTCTTGCAAATGATGAATTTACTAGTTTTTGTGATGGATATTGATATTGACAACACTTACATGGAATATACATATATGATTGAAATTGAGTACTGCTTCATTTGATATCATAAAAACTTCAATGGGATACTTTTCTTGTGAGAATTTATTTCATTGAAGTTGTTTTGATTATACTACTAAGCATGGCCAAAGGGGTTGAGAAAAACCTTGATGCCCCCAAGGTAATAATAATAAGGAGAATTATTACCATTGCCTGCCCATAACAACCTAATGACCATTTAATTGGCACCAATGAAAGTAAAAACAATATTTTCCTAAAATTTAACATTTGTTCCAGAAAGGAAAACATCAGTTCTGAAATCGAGAAAAAGTTCCTCGAAAAATAGGAAGAAGTTTGTGCGTCCAGTACCCATAGATCTAACGGGGAAACCGATATTTCCCATTGAATTAGGACGGTTGAAAATTCATTCTCTTGGTGAAGTTGTATCTGATAGAGTGGAATTTCACTCTGAGCATGTTATTTATCCTGTAGGATATGTATCGACTCGGATTTACGGTAGTTTAAAGGACCCTACCCAGAAATGTATCTATACTTGTACAATCTCCGATGCAGATGACATTCCCAGGTAAGGATGATAGGGTTGAAAAGTGAAATGTAGATAACAAAATAATGATTTTGCACATTCTAGTCTAGTGGTAGTTTTCATTATAACGATTACTGGTTTTATTGATTTGACATTTCCTATGGTATTATAGCTTGGGGAGCATGTAGTGATTGTTCTAGAATACTCAAATTCAAAAAAGAACCATAAGGTATATAGCAGGAGTTACAAGAAATACAAGTTGCAAACTCATCTTCCAAAATCTCAAAATATTGATTGTTACAAGTATATACATCAATGAGATATTGGAATATGTAAAATCGCACATAACCAGTTTTCCTACTCTTTATGGTAATAATAATTGTAATACAAGAAAATCCCTACAGTTGGAAGTGCCAACACACAGATTAGTTGTATCTGAATCATGCCCCAGGTTTATGGCCATTAAATTGTACAATAAACTTTCAAGAACAATAAAAAATCTGGCTCTGAAACAGTATAACTATCAAATCAAAGAGTTGCTCCTGGATAAATCCTATTATTATCTCAAAAAATATATCGATGATAACTTATGATCCTGTACATGTGTAATATTTTAGGAAGATTTTAATACAATGTTGTTACACAAGTAACAGATTATTTTTGGTTTTGACTATATTCTTGACATATCAGTTGATACGTCAAGAAGAGTACTGAAGATGACTGCCGCAGTTGTAGTTGAAACGTTTGGAGACTGTAACCAAAGAAGACAACGGCAAAGCCCGGAAACCAACCAAAACATAGACTTCATCCGTGAAAGCCTACATTGAGCAAGAAAAATACTACAAAAGTCCATGTAAATTTTTTATATCTTCAAATATTTGCATCTATTTTTATTTTTCAGGTTTGAAATTGCTTCTGATGATAATTCTACACCAATCATTGGAGATACACCAGATGTTTGTCATTCTTTACTACTACAGGGTATCAATGATTCTCTGTCCCTCAACGTTGTCAGTACGAGACCCAGAGGAAATGAATTTTTTGGACTGACTCATCCCACTGTATTACATCTCATACAAAGTTCCCCGGGTTCTAGGAAATGTACCAATTATAAATGGATAAAATTCGAGGTTTCCAAAAACCATGAAATGCATTCAGAAGACAATGATGCAGGTCTCAGTTACGAGTACCTGCAACGCAGTATTAATTTTTGTAAATATAAAATGGCGCCTGACATTTTACAGAAACCTGATGATATTGTTGATTCGAAAGATGATATCGTACTGTACTGAATAAGATTTGAAGAAATGGAATGTTGGTGTGCACAAGTGTATTAGAATCAAGTCATGGTTTCAGTTATAACAATTCTATCTATTAACAAAAATTCGCCTTTGGTGTCATGCCTTTAGGTTCCCTGTAACATTACTTCTATTTATCACAATCTAAAAATATAGAATGGTGCATCATATATTGATCAAATGACAAAAATCTGTGAAGATTTCATAATAATCCCTGCAAATAGGTTTGATTTATGTTCTGCAAAAAAATATAATTTTGTTGTAATTCATGTATTGAATAAAAGTTTAAATAACTAGGAAGAAATCAGGTTTTTATTGACCTTTTAAAGTTTTCACCTTCCACAATTTAAAAAAAATATTTAAAATTGTAATGCAGAACTGTATACAGTGAAGGGCAAAATTTTAGTTCACTCTGATAAGTTACTGCATACAAACATTATGCAAAATACCTGGAATTACACATTGTTAGCAGCCTGAACTTCAATAATCATATTGAGGTTCTCAAAAGCAAATTAGTTTCTGGATGTTACGCAGTTCATGTCATATCCAATGAACTCAGTCGAACGCAAAGATGGTTCATCACTCACTAACTGAATCTCACCTGTGCTATAATATTACCTTCTGGGGGGTTTTTGTTATATGTCTCGTTTTAAATAACTTCGGTTTGTCTTTTTTGTTATGTGCCTATTTTTCCAACTATTAACATAAGATACGCTTTGTCAATAAGAATGTTTGTTCTTCAGACAATACAGAATAGTTGACTGTCATAGTATTCACTTCATAATCCAATACTTTAACAATTTTGTAGTTGAAAATTTCGAACGATCACTCCAAAATATTTCAAAAAATAATTTTTTAATGTTAGGGCATGAGCAGCCGTTTGGGTTCGTACAAGCATTGGAGTGTATGACAATGTCTAATGTAAAGTTCAACTTATAATTGATAATAATCACTCCTTATTGTTACTTGTTAATTGAGTATGCATAAATTCTCCCTTAGTTATTAGGTATTTTGCATAAAACTGCTATTAGTTAAATAAAATTCAGTACATTGCATCATCATAGCCTTTTAATCAATGCTATATATCACATTCATGTTATTTAATATCTACATTTATGCATCAATTATTTCTTTTTTTCTTTACTTTTACTACCTTTAGGTTTTCTTTCCAGTTGAATTTGCCTCAATTTCATTGCCAGTTTAGCTTGATTCTCTGAATGTTTTTGCTGTGACATTTGGGGACCTGGGTGTTCAAACTTTTTCCTCTCTTCCCTTCTAACTGCTTCGCCACAACCGTGGATCTCCGGTAAACCGTGAGTTGTACAAAACCTTCCCTTGCAAAACTTACAGTCTATAGCAAAAAATTTCGTACGGTTTTTACATGCTGTAAAAGAGCATTTGTTATCAATAGCTTCGACCTTTTCTAAAACGTCATCAATATTTTTCAAATTTACTGCTTCTTTTAGATGTTGCTCTTTGCTTTTTGTTTTCTTTTCATTATCAAAACACTTGGAACTAACACTCGTAGACATTTTGAATATGAAATGTTAAAAAAAGAGCTAAACAAAAATATTGCCAATGTCAGATAAGTCATTCACAAAACACTTTTATTCGAAATAGGCGTGTTCTTGAATTCATCAATGAGCTCATCAATTTACTAAAATAGTTATTGTTTTATGGATTATATATTTGTGATATTTATGTTTTAATGTAATTAGTTCCACTGGTGCCACACCAAGTTTTTGAAATCAACTGTTGGTACATCCATTGACATCTAAGCGTTCTAAATTCATTGGTGTTCGGTTACTCCATCGAGATGTTTATACCAGGTTCGTATATCCATCGATGAAACCAATCGATGTATATTAGATCTACTCAATGAAAAGTAGGTGGATTGTGATAGATAGCCTATTTACCTCGTTTGGAATAATTTGAGGTAGTGGTCGCAGGAGCTTACATTTCAAAGACAATTTGAAAAATGTGATTTTTTTTGTTAGTTGCCATTTCCATAATATTGTGTGAAATAGGGATATGAAATAATTTTCAGCAAACGTCATTGTGATCTCTATCACAATAAAAACATAGTTGCTAAAAATGTTGTATAAAAGTAAATTCTGTCAATGAAACAAAAAACCTTTCAAAATGAATTTTAATTTTGTTTCAGCCGAACGAATATTGAGATAACCAATTGATGATAATAATAATTTCTCAATGAAAAGTACGTTTAGTAATCTCGACAAGTCATACATTACATAACATGCGTTCATACAAATATTCACAACGCAAAATTCGTATTTGAATATACACTATAATTGAAAAACGTATGCATCACAATGTGGAACAAATTTCGAACAATTAAAATGAATTCGGAATGTAATTCAACTAAGGAATACTTGATATAAGCCTCAACAGGATATTCTGCAGTTTGTTTTTGAATAAATTCCGGATCAAGTCTGTATCTCCCAATTCAGTTGTTAATTCATTAAAAATCCTTTTCCAGGTGATGTATGTACATGTATTCCCCGTACTATAGTCTTTATCATTATCAAAAACATTAAACAAATGTCATCTATTTTCTTAGATTTAGTAAAGTTATCTCTGTCAAGTCAACTGTCATGTTTCAACAATTCGTTTTTTATTTAATTTGTAATCACGATCCGTAGAATATATCAATGACATCATAGCCATCCATAGATGTGATTAACTGATGGATTCCGTGTTGATTTTTTAAAGTTTTCCGAGATTTGAAATCGATGGATTTCTGTACTACTAGAATGTCTTACAAATTTGAGTATTATTTGTCCAACTATGTATTTTATTTGATTTGAGTTCATCAATGTCAACATTTTATGAAAACAGTTTTTGAGTATACATTAAAATCGGCAAGCGTTTTTTTTAAAAGCTAATATACCCTCCATCAGATTCAATTTTGTCATTCATAAATGAGAAATTGGCATTTTAAGTCAACTAATGAAATTGAATGTACACCGTGTGCTATTTGAAACTAGTGTTGATAGCTTGTTTAGTCTGACCAACGAAACGAACAATTGTGGTGACGGGCAATCGTACATTTGGGCTAACTAACTACTGGTGTAAGCGTTGAAACATTCACAACGAACGAATTTTGAAAATCCTCAAAAACAAAATTGGGCCGTATTTTTCAAAAAGAATAAATGAATAAATAAATACATATATATGAAGGTTTTAACATTTGTTCTTTGTGAATGTTTCAACGCTGACACCAGTAGTTATCATTTTCAAATGTGCAATTGTCGGTCACCATAATTCGAATTAACTGAGTCTTTGAAAGAAATAACCATCATAATCTCTGTTTCAGCTTGTACACTGAGCTTAACTAACTATACCAATTCGTTGTATGAAATATACACTTTTTGTAGGCGCCATTGTGAACTTCTTTTCTTAGCGATCGATTTGTGATAAAGTTGAGAGCTCATAATTTCTGAATTCCGTGAATTCTGCGACCATGTTATAAAGAAATGAAATTGACATTCTGCAGTGATCAGTGTATGTGCAAGCAAAGAGAATTCATATACGTAATTTACTTAATACTACTATAAGAATCTACTATTTTGTAAAAACAGTGATATTCAGTTAGAATTCTTCAATAATGGATATGTGAAAGGATATCGCGAAGGTAAATCTTATCGGAATGATTGGCGATGTCAAAATCTGCCACAGAATTTGCTAGTTAATTTTTGTAAAAAAAATCGTTCAAATTCTTTGTCAGTGTGAATGTCAATATCGGTGAATATTATATTTTTTTCTACGCAATCCTAAAGAGTCAATTCCATATTTCCTAGTCATCGACTCTTAATTGTACCAATCGCGAGTGGGTGGTCTCACAATACACCGTTAACTATCGATTGAATTGACAGGATTGCAAAAGATGAAAATGTTGAAATTTTTTAAACATTGTATACGTTTTTAGGACATTCGGGCTAGATTGCCACAAGGACTGCCATTGTGTGCTCTACATTAGCCACAATCAAAACTCAAATATTGGAATTTGCGTTACCAAATTCGTAGAATGATTGTCATAGCTCAATGAATATCAGAAAGGTTCCTAAAACCCATTTCTCTGGAAATTACTAGATTTTTTATGTAATATCTTGCATCATTAGAATAATTTGCGCAACGAGGCAACAACAAAGTACTTATATTCGACTTCTTCTAAGTTCTTCAAGTCCGCTTACTCCTCCTGAATATCATCTCTGTTCATAACAGGCTACCAAATTCCTCAAAATGTATCTGTCTTTTATCTATCTGGGCGTACGCTGCCTATACAATTGGAGTTACATGCAAATAATACCGTAAGGTTGTTCATCTTGAATAGTTCTAAACAAAAGTCCGCGATAGCATATATCTACCTCTTATGTGGTAGCCACTATATGCAAAATACTGAGCCATAAATAAAATTGAATTGGATACTTTTTATAATGCACATTTTAGAATATCTGTCAAATTCTTATAAATTTATACAGTTATCGTTTTAATATACATAAACTTGTCTTTTACACTAAGTAATTTGGACAAATCATTTAAAAGTTATCAAGATAAGATTAACTTGACGCAACGCAGTAAGCCATTACGCGTCGCGTCTACTGTAAGACGACGGGGACGATGGGCGGGGGTAGACGTTGTTGACGGTTGTGTTATTTTTGCGAATTTCTATAATTCGTTTCTTGAAGCTATTCATCACATAGTGCAGTTGGCATATTTTTTTAGTTACTGTATTTTGAAATTAAAAATATAAATTACTAGCTGTGGCTCGCTCTTATGTTAACTTACAGCGAAGCTACTGAACCTAGAATCTTAAAATATGCATGTAGGTTCTTTGTATATCGTAAATAACCATCAAGAAAGGGAGTCAGGAATTTCCACCCCCAAGGGGGAAAAATTGTATATAGTATTGAATTTCGTCAGTTTTGAAGTTGTAAAATATTGTAATTTGTAACTATTTGTTCGAAATGGTTTGTCACGAAACTTAATGTGACAAACCAAATTCTACGCGGACGAAGCCGCAGCAACAACTACTAGTTTTATGATTATCATGAGTTTTGTATATAAATTTAACTACTCAGAATGGAAATATTTTTATTCCACTTGTTAGTTAGAGTCATGCTCGATTCAAGTACACTATTTAGTGTTGATATCTAGATAGTTCAGCAAGTCCACAATCTCTCCTTTTTTTAAGAATGAAGTTTTTTACTTCTATGTTTAAATAATCTCATCCAAGGTGTTTTAGGTCAAGTGGAAAAACAAAGCTGCAATGCATGGCTAGTAACTTATAACTTTGCCCTTTGGTAATATTTTTCATGCTAAGTTATGCCAGTTATTATTAGATAGGGTCGAGCAAAAGTGATAAAAAAATATGGCAAATGAAACAACTATATCATTGTTTTCTTTCATTAATGTATGACCAAAAGTGTTTCAGATTGGAGAACAGATTGAACTTTTTCTATGTTGTTAAGTGTGATCCTTGGAAAACAAAACATTTTTCACTCCGTTTGGTATGAAGTATGACCTTCTCATCTAATCAGATATGAAGATGTCTCATTTGGTTGTTGATAATAATTAGTCACCAAGATAGTTGTTATCAGACCTCTTTACTTGAATTGTTCCAATATTTTTTAATGTTATTCACTGACTCATCTGTTATTATTTTTTTATCTTCCTAGGTACATTAGTGTTCAGTTACGAGTATGTCCTGAAATCTGAACAAGCATTTTATTCTGGTATCTGTTACGTGTACCTGCTACATTGCGAAATTTGATATATTGTTCTACAGACAATACTTTTTTTTTATTTCACGAAATCATTATTCACTGATTTGATCTAAATAACAGTTTTTGTGAATTTTAAATGCAAATTTTGTTCCTCATTAAGGAAATTTTATAGCAGCCGTGAAATAGTTATATACACCATTTTATGCATACCGGTTTGAGAATTACTTATGAAGAGGTCATTAAGGATTCTGAAAGATTCAAGAGATTGATAACCGGGACTGTAGGATCGGTATTTACAATGACATGCCAAGGCATGCCAACTTTGGACTGTTAATGAATAAATATCATTTCAACTAATTAAATATCATAGGAATTGAAAAAAAATTCAGGCATCTGCTGGATAATTGAATGAACAATAATCCGCCGTCAAAAAAATGAAAATTTAAATAAATACAATTTTTTTCAAGTGCCAAAGCAAGATAAATTATGATAAAGAAAATAGCTCGTTATTATGAATTATAATCCCTGAAGGCTCCAATTTGTAGCTTTCACTTCATTGTTGTGACTGATTCAGTTGTTGATTTAGATGCTATAACATTTCTATATGCAGATGATTTAAAACTTTATTTACGAATATCACACTTAACCGATTGTGAGCAACTTTGAAATAACCTGAATGTGGCACATGGTTGGTGCTTGGCTGATAATTTATCACTTGATGTATCTGAATGTAAAATTAAAATGTATACAAATTTCAGAAATTGCAGAACTTTGTTTTAACATTGTTGCTTTGAAGACTACCTATATTTTTCTTACGTTAGGTCAAAGTTAGAATATTGTGGGATCATTTAAAAAGTGGTCTGTATATAAATCAGTACATTTTGATTGCAGTACAATTCTGTTTTTTCTGAGTAGAGATATATTTCAGAAACTATAAAAAAGCGAAGACGACAATAGCGAATCGTTATAGATGCACCTCTATTGAAAAAAATATTGAATATTTTTAATGTTGATGTCACTGAGGCACAGAATCATCTATAATATGTTGATGTTTATATTCAAATTGTAAAAACAACATGTTCCCAACTTATCTCCCAGACTAATTAACATCCATTAGTAATATATATGACCATAGTACAGTATTTCGAGAGATAGTGAATTAGCTTTTGGCTAGCCTTTGTAAACACAACAGAATGCAAAACCTCTTCAGTAATAACAATATTATTTCAATCTCTGTCGAGTACCTTCCTGTTGATTTCATCATTCAGATTTAACAGGTATACTCCTTGTAGAAGAAATTTGAATGGTTTATTATCATAAAAACTGAAACATTACTTATTACAGGAAAAATATTATTCAAAAGTTCACCTTTAGAAATGAAACAAATTAAAATGGTGCATATAATCGAAATTAAGTGTGCTGAATATATGAAATATGTGTTGAATTAAAATATATGGTACAGCAAGCGCCAAACGTGATGGCGAGCTCGCCATCACGATCTTCAAGAGGAATATCAAACTTCGTCTTGAAGATGATCACTTGGTGATCGAAACACGTGACGAGGTGTTAAAGTAATGGTTTGGTGTTGGGTAATATTCATTACTACACCAAAGGTTCCAAACAGTGCAACACAAGTATCAACAGTGTATCATCCCTATACCTACTATCCCTACTAATATTATAAATGCGAATGTAAGTTTGTTTGTTACGGTTTCACGCGAAAACTACTCATCAGACTAGGGTTTGAACCACCGACCAACACGGCAGTCAATTCGAGTGAGTGAACAAATCATCCACGCCGAACCGCTTGGCTACCGACCGACCGGTGTGCTGAATTTATGAAATATGTGTAGAATTAAAATATATGGTATAGCAAGTCTGCCATCACGTTTGGCGCTTGCAAAATTTTCAATGTAACTCCCACTACAGCTCTTTCAAGACGTACAAATGCTCTGTACAGAGGTCATTACTTGTCCTCCTATGCTGTTAGCGTTTGACATTGTCTAAATAATTTGTGTTGTTTCTGAGAAAATGTTGTCGCATAACAAAAAACCAGTCATCAAGAATGTATATTACTGGAGTTTTTCCCAACACCAAACCGTAATTTTAACTCCTCGTCACGTGTTTCGATCACTAAGTGGTCATCTTCAAGTGGAAGATCAAACTTCGTCTTGAAGATGATCACTTGGTGATCGAAACACAGGTCGAGGTGTTAAAGTAACAGTTTGGTGTTGGGTAAAATTCATTACTACACCAAAGGTTCCAAACAGTGCAACCATAACTATCAACAGTGTATCATCCCTATACCTACTATCCCTACTAATATTATAAATGCGAATGTAAGTTTGTTTGTTACGGTTTCACGCGAAAACTACTCAACCGATCATCACGAAATTTTGTACACATGTTCTTGGAAGAATTAGAAGTAACGTAGGATACTTTTATTAAATAGAAAAATACTTTTTATATAAGATAAAAAAATTGCTACTTTAACGTCATCTAGCATTCCAGTAATGAAGTTCCAAGCCTTAATACCGTAATACCGTCGCACTGCATTATTTAAGTCATGGTCTAATCAACAAGTTCAAAAACATGAAAAATAGAGATAAAGGTCCTAAAATTATGAGCGACAGCTCATTC
>NW_019295155.1:0-20738 GCF_000500325.1 Leptinotarsa decemlineata
AGGTCTCATTCAGCACCTTTCATAGTAATGTATTCATGCGAAAAATCCACATCCACGAATATTTTGATGTAATTATTGAATTTTCGTTTAAAAGCATGAAAGGGTGCGTGGGGAGTTGTTTTTCTGCCCGGAAAAATATTCTGAGATATACGTCTCATTCAGAACCTTTCATAGTAATGTAATCATGCAAAAGCATTCCCATACACGAATATTTTTATGTAATTATTTCATTTTCGTTTAAAAGCATGTAAGGGCGCGTGGGGGTTGTTTTTCTGCCCGGAAAAATATTCTGAGATATAAGTCTCATTCAGCACCTTTATAGTAATGTAATCATGCAAAAAAAATCCCATCCACGAATATTTTGATGGAGTTATTGAATTTTCGTTTAAAAGCATGCCCGGGAAAATATTCTGAGATATAGGTCTCATTCAGCATCTCATAGTAATGTAATCATGCCAAAAAATCCTCATACACTAAAATTTTGATGGAATTATTAAATAATATAAAATGTCTGTAAAACTGCTGGTACATTTCAACAAATGTTGGTACAACCTGAAAAACAAGTCGACGGTGAAGGAAAAGTCTGGGGTTTACGAAAAAATCTGTGAGGATTGCGATAAAGAATATGTTTTTCCAAAAAGTACATCTCACGATTTGATCTCCATAAACTTTATTTGAAAAAATATAATCACATGTTTTGCTAGCACAATATAGCTATATACACTTGAAAATGCTACTGTGCTAGCGAAACATGTGATTATATTTTTTGAAATAAAGTTTGTGAAGATCAAATCGTGAGGTTTAGTTTTTGAAATTACTATGGATCCTCATCAAGTAACGGCCGAATCAATTAGAAGAAGAATATGTTGGTTGAACTTAGCGGACTGTAGCTAGTCATTTCACAGATCAGAGAAGTCTAGTGTTGCTTAACATGCTGAAGAGAACGACCACAGAATAAGTGAGAAATGAACATGACAAGTTTTCAGGTGCCTTCGAAAGTTTCGAACAATGTGGAGTAAGATCTATGAACTGTGATAAAAATCCCATTTCTGATAGCACATTGTCCGCACTCGTAATCACAGGTATAAAAAGGGGAAGATTAGGTATCAATCAGATAATGCAAAACGATAGGATAATAACAAAATACTAGTAATTAACGTAATAAGTTCCGTTACACTAGGTAATGATTCTTCTAGATGCATATAAAAACAATAACATAGCTTGTAAGTAGTTTCAGGGATCTGGTGAGGCGAAACACGCATCGAGAGAGAGAGAGCAGTTTTGTTCTGGCGAGGAAAATGTGTTTCCAATAGATTCATTTCACAGCAAAGGTTTCATTTTCTACTCATCAAAAATTATAACTACAATCGAAGAAATTGAAAACACTTCACTAAACGAACCCGTATCTATATGTTGCAATATTAAAATTTTCTAATCTGTTTGTAAAATATTCATTTGGTTTCGAAAAATATAATGCAAGATTCGCAAAAATGTGGTACGTTTTTGAAACATTATTACATATGTTATTAGCAATATACTTTCAAATTTTCATGTAATCATCTGTTATCAACTAATGACGGTTTTATCGAAATTTTCTGCTAAAAAGCGATTAAGTGAACGAAACAAAGTTTTATTCAGACACTAGACGGATACATACTCGTATGACAATGCTAATTCTCAGTAAAAATATAAAAGATCTCGATTCATGGGTTTTTGATGCCATCTCCTTGCTGCTTCAATTATGAAGATACTCACCATCATCCCTGCTCATATTATGAAGTTCAAGAAGATTGGGAATTATCGTAGAAATGAAGCTTATTTTATGATGTCCTATCTTGGTGATAGAAAGGTTAAATGGTGGTTGAATTTGAGGATATGGCAAGGCTTTAACATTTTTTTAATACAAGATTTGAAGATTCTCAATACTATAACGTAATGTATTTTTTTTCCTTCCTCTGAATCTATAGCAGGATCTGGAATGAATACGAATGGAAGTGTACATGGAGATACATGGTAGATATGTTTTTATTGAACAAAAATAGCAACAATAATAATTAGTAAATTATAGACAATCTGGTACATGAATGAAGAGAACAGGAAGCTCTGAATCACACTCTTCACACGATAATTCGACACAAAAATCAAGAGCCTAATCAATCTTCAACAATTTTATATCTCTATTTCTTCGTTTTAGTTCCAGATTTCTTATCAGATCGATTACTTTTTCGTGGGGTAGGTTTAGGAGCAAATGAACTTTCCGGGGCAGGAACTGGAGGAGTGTCAAGAACATCAGTCGCAACCGCTGAAACCGGTTTAGTTTCTTCAGTTTGTGCTGAGACAGTAGTGGAGGGTGAAGTGGTCTTCGTAACGTGTGTTTTTGAAGTCTGAATTTCCCTTGATTTTTCAGCAGTATCTCTTGAAATTTTTCCTATCTTAGGAGGATCCTTGGACAAAACACTGACTGTCTCGAAAGTTTCTTCTTTGGTAACCGTAGCTTCTTCCGTGGGTTGAGGAGCCTCGGGCATAGAACCAATAGGGGTTATGTCTGGAACCGCAGGAGTTGGACTTTCAGGGACTGGGGTTTTAGAGACCAAAGTTGCAGTGGCGAGATTTTCAGGACAGGTCTGTATAAAAGCTGGGAGGGTCGAAGTTTCAGGGGAGAGAGTAACTGGAATTTTGACCGGCACAGCAGGGGTTGGAATTGTTGGAGCTAGGATTATGTCACCAGAAGTTTCAGACCCTACTGTTATAGGAGCGGGAGTAGTGGGGGCTACAATTACAGTTGCAGGTGTTTCATAAAGTGTTGATACAGGAGTAGGAAACACATGATTTGAAGTTACAGTGGCGGGAGTATCGGTAACTGACGATGCAGGAGTTGAAGAAGTTGGAGCTTCTAAGACTGGAGATTTCGGTATAACAGGATATTCCATTTCTGTGGTTTGAGGTGCTGGAGATTCAGTGACTGTAGAATCAGTTGATGGTGTTAGAGGAGCAGGGATTATAACTGGTAGAGTTTCGGAGGTTGGAGATTCAGCGGGTTGAGTTGAAGGGACTGCACTTACAGATGTTGGATTTTCAGGAACATGAATTGCAGGGGTTGGCGATACCGATAGAGACTCAGAAGGTATAGTGGCGGAAATCTGGGACTCAGAAGATGTAGGAAATGATGCCTGATCTGCATTGATTGAGGATGGACTCTTAGTGAGAGTTTCAGTTTCCAAAGATATAAAAGCTGTTTGTGACGTAGCTTCGACTTTGTCTTGAATCCCAACTTGTTTTGAACTCTCAATCTCAACTTCAATTTGACTTTTCGATAAGGGTGTAACCTGTTTATCTTTCGATTCCAGGATGGCTTTTTCAACTGAGTCCACTGAAACATGATTCAAAAATAATGGTAACGTCAATGATTTTGTTAGTGGTTTTGCTTTTCAGTTGATAAGCGCCTTCTGGTTATTTATATTGGTAGCTTGTAGGTAAGGGGAGATGAATTAATTTCTATTCATAAATATGGGTAGGACAAGATGAAGAACCCGTTTAGAGAAGAAATTTTTATACTTCATATGAATTGACAGAATACACAAGAAATAGTCCCGTTAATGTCATCTCAATTTTTTTTACTCTTTTCACTCACCTTCTGTTGGTGAAATCTCTTTCGGCTTATCCTCCACCTTATGGTATTCTGAACAAACAATAAAGAAGTATCATGTTGTGGAACACATGAAAAAATGCATAGATATTACATTAGACAAATCAGGCGCCTCTCTTTGATAATACTATTTAATGTACAACATTACAACAACAATGATAAATAGCGGGTTCATTTTCAAATATTAACTTTGTTTTTGCCTAATTTCTCTAAATTTCATTCATATCTAATCCATGTATGATGCTGGGTTGGTAAGTAGGAGGCTTAGGCAAGACAATAAAACTATTTTCGGCAAAGCAAGTTTCATTTCTCAATATAGTCAGCTTTAAGTTCTATACACTTTTTCCAACAATTGTCGAATGTTTTGATGCCCTTCAATTATTACAACATCTACAGGTTCTCAATGATCTCCTTTCCAATGATCCAATTCGCTTATCACCAAGCTGTTTCTTCAAATCGAGGAATAAATAATCCCAATCAGAATTTTATGATGAAGAACTTATTCATACCACAATTCATTGCTTTGCACATTGTAACGGTCGATGTGTGCGACGATATGTTTGTTGTCTTTGTAGAAGAATACTTTTCTCTCAAAGGAATATTGTCGCTTTCGTTTTATTGGCATCAAATCGCTCCAGCAGTTCTTCATGATACTCTCTGGTGATAGTTTCGCCTGTTCGAAATTGGCCAATGTGAATTATGCCTTCAGCATCCCAAACACATCGACCCTAACCTCCTTGACTACCTTCGCCTTATTCGACTTCGATTTGCTAAGAGTAGTCCACTGTTTGATCTACTTCTTGGATTCAAGTATACCAAAATGAATCTATGTTTCATTCATGATAACAAAACGACGAATAAAGTAGTACTAACCGTTATGACATACGGCGTGTACATCCTTTGAAATGGTCTGATGATCACGTTCGATGTCGTTCAGGTAACAGCTGCGGCATCTACTTAGTAAATATTCACGCAAAGTTTTACTTACACACTGAAATGTCAATACTTCAGCTATCTCACACTTAGTTACTCGTCGGTCGCCTAATATCACTCCATGGATTTAATCGACCATTTCTGGTGTGTGTAACCCGACTTGGATAGCCTGGATGCTTGTTTGAATTCTGCTGTTTAGTATTTTATCGTAATCTTGATCAAAATCCTTCAATTCGGCATTGATCTCATCGTTGGTTTTCTTTTTCAGAAACAAGAGTCTTATGACTGCAAGATATTTGATTTTATCAACTTTTTGCAACAATACAAAAATATTCAATTTCTTCGACTCTCAAACACAAACTAAATAACTTGCTGCCAAAACATTGTCAAGGAGTTATCTCACGACCAATAGGTAAGAATGACAACATGATGCTGATACTAGTGGCGCTATGTCTTGTCTAGGCTGACTACTTATCACTCCCGTCACGAGTCCAAACTTACAATTAAAACCGATCTGAAATTTACTGATTACTGTAAGATTTTCACCAAAAACGTTTTACAAAACCCCTAAACGTGTTTCCCTATACAAAGCTTCTTCAAGCATGAATGATAAACTAATGTTGAGTTACATTTTATGTCTCGTGTTGGATCATGAGTTCATCTAGTTGCCTTGCAGTGAAAGTTGTAGTGAAAGACAAGAGACAAATCTCGTTCAACGGTCCATGTCCAAGCTTGTCTTTACAACCGACCGCCTTGAAAAGCCTCGTTTATCCTGGTCATCGCCTTTTCTTTCAGGGTTATCCTTTGAGAAGAGTTGAGAGATTCAGCCTAGCACCACTGATGAGATCTATGGTGTATCGAAACAGCGGTGTCTGGTGTTGTATCACAAGTTCATTCTATCATTTTATACTCTAACAACACTGGATACAATCTCCTACCTATCTAACTTACTACACGGTAATTATTTGTGCGCTAGATTTAACTATTTGAAAAAACCGAATATAAGCCTCTATCTAGTTGGTTTCAGTAAAAACAGGTGAATTATTCCTAAATTATTACATACAGGGTGTCAATTTGCAAATGTACCACCCTCTATATTTTGGCTCCTATCTGCAAATATGCAAAAAACACCTCGCTTAATTAAATTACATCAAACTCTGAGCGGGGGCGGACACAACCACTAAATTCTCAAATGGATAGAGGGTTGTTCCGAAAATGTTATAAAGATGAAACTTCAAGGCCCCCTAGATATAAGTAGAAACGAACATCTTCAATATATGAAGAGAAAACAGATAACAGAATCGGGGATCCTATATATTATTTCAGCAGTTAAAAAGTGCATTTCTACTATTTCTGTGAAAATGGATCATACCTGGTTACTATTGCCAAGGCAAGAGGTTGAAAACGGAAATATCAACCTGAGTTCAATTTTCGGAAAACCTCGTGTAGATGTGTTCATGTAGACTATTGGGTGTCACGTCTAAAAATTTCTGGATAAGGAAGGTGAATTGATAGTTTTGAGAACAGACAGGGATATTTTTCAGTTGAAAAGTGCATTTCTACTATTTCTGTGAAAATGGATCATACCTGGTTACTATTGCCAAGGCAAGAGGTTGAAAACGGAAATATCAACCTGAGTTCAATTTTCGGAAAACCTCGTGTAGATGTGTTCATGTAGACTATTGGGTGTCACGTCTAGAAATTTCTGGATAAGAAAGGTGAATTGATAGTTTTGAGAACAGACAGGGATATTTTTCCGAAACGTTTACTAACCAACCATAGCTAATAGGAATTTTATTTATTTTTCCATGAAATATTCAATTTGTAGGCACAATTTTTCAATACGAGTTATCGACTAATTGGACTTTTCAGTGGCAAACTTTTGTTTTTCCTTTATCATACTGCGGCAGATTCCAAAATTTCATAAAAATTAAATTAATATCCAAAATATTATGACAATAAGATTGGAAGTTTTCAAGAAGATATACGAATTGCAACTGCCATTTGTCATTAATTAATAACGAAATATAAGGCAAGGGCAACCACCAAATTCAGGCAAGTATAACTTGTGTAAATGTGATGATGGCATTCGTTTTATATCTGAGGTATTGCCAAGCTTGTAAAGGTTATCTGATGGGTAGGTAATTGGTTTTCTGATTATTATTTTCAAAATCCATTTTTAAATTATTTCAACATTCTTTATAATATTATTATAAGCCCCTACCCAAGATTATTATGCCCATATCTCAGTTGGGATTCCACAGCATTCAAAGATGTATTTCTTCCAGGATGCTCCTCAAGTATTTGAATTTAGACAATAGGCTTTTAATTTTTTAGCACTAATTTCCTAACGTGTTTCATTTTAGATGAGTGTCTATCATTACACCAAGATACTCTATTCTGTAGCTCGTGTGATTTTCACAATGTTGTTTTCACATCTAATTTCAAGGGGTCGGAGACTGGGTAAATTTTTGTTATTCACTGAAAAAGGTAGGAATTTTGTTATAGAATAATTTATAGTCAATAGTTCAAAGTTGAGCCAGTCAATGATTGTTTAAAGTCATTTTGTGCTTTAGTGACGATAGATTTTCAACTATCAACTTCGTAAAAAACTGCTGTGTCGTCTGCATAGCTTTCAATTGTCCCTTTAGTGTGGAGATTGAAAGGGCTATTGAGATACACTTTGAAAAGAATTGCACCAAGTATTGTTCTTTGAGGTACCCCAATTTTCATCATTTCATATTTACTTAAAGTATTACCTACTTTGACCCATTGCTTTCTCTCACTCAAATAACTTTTCATGAGAACTAAACACGTTCAACGATGAATACCGAAATCTTTAATTCTTTTATCGCATCCTGTGTTGACCTGGCCTCTCTGAATCCAAACTGTCTAGATGAGACAAGATTATATTTCTCAAAAAAAAATGTTGACCTCCTCTTAAAAATATATTCCTGAATTTCAGTTATGCCAGTGATTAAAGAAATTGATCTATAACTAATGCAATTTGATTTTTCTCATTTTTTTCAAAAATGGGTTTTGAGATTCAGACCAATATTCTGTCGTTAGTATTTTATTGATGATCAGTGGTAGTGGCTCTTTAATATATTCTTCAATATGTTGAAGAACTTCTACTTCCTGGTGCTTTATGTTTTTTAAGTTGTTAATTATTTTTTCAACTCTACCTTTCTTTTTCAGAAACAAGAGTCTTATGACTGCAAGATATTTGATTTTATCAACTTTTTGCAACAATACAAAAATATTCAATTTCTTCGACTCTCATAACATTTTTATCCTGAATCTAATCACCAAACTAGAGCTGAGGTTATCAAAGGTTTTTGGTTTTCTTTTTCAATTTTATTTAATACTTCTTTTGAAGAAGTATTCAATATTTCTTTCATTTATTTTTTAATGAATAAATTAGTTGCTGATTCCACACCCTCGGTTGCATAAGAATTCTCCCAGTTTTCAGCTTTCATTTCAATTTCTAGTTTGTGATAGTCAACAATTTTCTTTGCGTCGAATTTCTCTTTGTTCTGGTTCTTATCAGTTTTGAACTCAATCATGGTCGTGAAGTGATATGTGATGTGAGTATTTTGTATATAAAAGGAGACACGTATATTACTGATGAAAATATAGCCCAAGCAAGAACCTGAATTTCCTTGTGCTCTAGTAATTTCGTTAATGGTGGAGACGAAATCATATTCATTGAAAATCTTGAGATATTCTTGGGTTGTATCATTTTCATCTAATAAGTTTATATTTGAATCCCCTGAAATTACATTTTGGTGGTTTTTGTCAATATATTTTTTATATATTCTTTAATGTTTTGGTTGAAAGCATAAGGACAGGAAGAGGGTGATCTATGAGCGTCTGTTATTCTTAAATAGTTTTTAGGTAGTTTGATAGTTACTTTAACAGCTTAAGTTAAGCTAAAGCTCAAAATTATAGTTATAACTATCTCTGATGTAAACTACGACCACATCGTTCTGGTTGAGTTCACCTTAGCCACTGAAGAAGTAAACACTTCTATACGGTGCCTTTGCTGTATATTAAGCTGCAACCATTCAAATTGTATGAATTAACGTCATGAATTTTATTCAGTTTCAGTCATTATTTTGTCGTGTGTGGGCTACTTAATGTTATCAGAAATGCCTAATTATAAAAAGCCTCACTTTTCAATGATAAGGATGTTTGAAATGTTAATTTTTATAGTTGTTGAATAAAAAAACCCTCTCGTACTGGAATCAAAAGTGGTTTTTCAATTTATTCTTTTATACAATAACTACTACAATAACTAGTACAGTAAGTTTGCTACTGGTAAATTATAAGTGGCTGTAACATACCAGAAAATGAAGTTCAATGTAGTTCGTCAATTCACACACTTGCAAAGCTGAGGCTGCCATTTCTGGAAGAGTATTTCTAGCGCAGAGAAACTTTACAAAATGGAAAAATGAACTCAGCTCATGCTATCCACCTACTTACAAAGGGACATGAATCATGTATTGAAATCCTTAACTTCCAGAAGGAAGTTTGAAATTCAACCTTCTGGAAACTATGGAAATTAATAAATTGAAAAATTCCCAATATCACATCAAAAATGAAATTGATTTGAATAACTCGCCTCTGCTAATTTTGTTCTTGTCAATCATATTCAGTCCGCTCATACAATAATTACTATGTAATATCACTACACTTAATTTGCTTGTTTTCACCCACTGGAATAAAGGTTATATCCAGTCTTTGCAGTTAGTTGAATCTACCTTAGAATCAATTACTTGAGTGAACTGTGGGGTAGGTTAGGTAGGTAGTTTTGTTAGAGTATAAAATGGTTGAAACTTTTTAAAACCTTTTATAGCGAAAATCTCACTTGTAAGATTTGATATGGACTGTCATCAAGTCTCGGCCAGCTCTATTTAATTTTTAAAAGTTACCTGTTTTCAATACAGGCTGCTCTGAGGCGGCAGAAAGCGTTTCACAAATTTTACTCCATATGTTTTTAAACGAGTCTCTTCCCAAGTAATCAATGTTTCCCACTTCCCAGCCTTGCCTTCTCAAATGGTCATCCAAAGCAGCTTGTTCGGGGGTTCTTGGAGTCCCTAATGTCAGTTTTGCAAATGCTCCAGCTAAACCAGCCTGAAAAATACCAATGAAATATTATTTTCGGATGTTAGGCTCTTGAAACACTGAACTGGAATACAGATTAAAAAATGTTTTATGTATGGTAACAAGATCCATAGTCCTTCCATTTTGGTTTTTGAAAACAAATGTTTATGAAATTACATGTATTCAACTTTTTTAAATGGAGTATATTTCGAGTTCCGGCATTGAAAGAAACGCAAATATTTAGTCACCCACTCATAGTTCATTTTTTGTGTTTATAGAAATCCACCAGAGAAAATACATTTTCATCGCCACTTATTACAATTCATATATCTTGTTCGATTGGAGTGAACAGTTTGTTGAAGTACACAGTTTGAAGGGTTGAAATAATTTATCGCTTTGAACTGGTTTCACAATAATCATGCATCAGTTATCTTCAAATTAGTTGAAATATCTCGTGATATTTTCGAAAAATAATTTCCGATGTTTATGACAAGAAATGTTATTTCAAAGTTAATTTCTAGAAATATTGGAATAAAAACTCAAATGACAACAACTGATTACTTATTTAATTTGAACATAAGAGAGTGAAGAGCATATCTCACTTTCTTTTTTTGATGTGATGATTGAAAATAGATAAATATTACTGATACACGTGTTCATCAAAAATAAACGCATACTAACATTTTTATCCTGAATCTAATCACCAAACTAATGTCAAAAAAGGTATAGTCGAATATTTTTATGAAACAGCTTAGCTAGTCTGCAATTCAGTTCGCGATTTAGAAAGGGAATCTATTTTGAATAAAAAAGATTTGGAACAGTTTGCAGAATGAGCGTTTAATTGGTATCGACAGTTACCCAGATCATTTAGTCGTTACAGACTCAACAACACACATACTTGGTTTGTCTGAAAAATTAAGACGAATTGGTTTTGAATACGATGTCAAAACAACTGAAGACCTACCAATACATGGTATTAAACCCTAGAATATGCACAAAAAATGAAAGTGTATTTTCAGTAAACCTTGTTTCGTGGCATAGTTATATTGGTGAAACATCAAGACAACATTGTGAATACATAAAAAAAAACAGCTGAAAGGATGGAACATAGCGAATCATATTTTGAATTCAACTGATGCTCACGGAAAGAAATGGAATGAAACAAAATGTCACCAGAAAACCAAATGAATAACTGATTAGACTCTTCAGAGTAACTTTTCAGTTTACCCGTTATTACACTGAAGCATTTTCTCTACCGATCTAGGTTTATTTTTAAGATTACCTACTAGCACTATTTATTATGGATGAGGAGAAGTAGTAATCTTAAAAAAATATAGTTTATATGACAGTGAGATTATAATTTCAAATGTAATCATTTATCCACGATTGCTTCATTTGCCGGACAACAGAGAAACTCACAATTTTATAGATATTTGTTTTTGACATCCGTTCCATCTCTGTCTGAAGTACAGGTCTTTTCAAACCTGGTAGAAGTTAAGAATGTTTTCATTTCGAGGTATTTCTCATATAATAGTTTTTCTTAAATATGAAATTATATGGAACAATAGGTACTCTTAATTCTTTCCTCACAGAATGTTAATAGACATGAAGAATAAGGGATTCAAACACTGAAAACTATCAGGAAACCGAAGACAGAATTGAAATGAAACAAAGCAAATTTTGCTCCAGTTTCCCATTCACAGAGAAAATTTGTTCATTCATGCAAGCAACTGAAAACGGTTAGCATGTCAATAAATTAAACGAAATTTCATACTTACAGCATTTTTGTTTGTTTCTTCATGTGAACCTGTTTGCAATATTATTTCGTTGGACACTGTCGTAGTGGTCACACACTCGTCTGGCAGTCTGGGAACAGGATCGTCCGGAGGGGGTGGGTTGGTGGATTGTGATTTTTCTTGAAAAGCTGAAGGATCCTCATAGTGCAAAATATGAGTTTGCGGATGACTGCATGTAGGGGAAGGAGGATGATTATGATGATCAGCAGAATTTGCATTTGTATTGTGAGGTTCGAAAAGCTGATTTTGTAGATTCCGACCGTCAGCTGAATAATCACGATTTTCTCTAGACTGATTATTAAGACTTTCACTAAACTGGTTATGGCTTCTGTCGAGTTGGTTGTGACTTTCGCTGAATTGGTTGTGACTTTCAGGAAACTGGCGACTATCGCTAAACGGGTTATGACTTTCACTAGAGTGACTGTGACAATGAACTTTATGACTGTCTAAAGATTGGTTTTGATTTTGGAAATGATATGAATGAGTTTCAAATGAATGAAGAGGATATGAAACTCGCTGATTTTGATTTGTGTGTGATTGAACATGAACCTGGGAGGAAGTTTGGCATGCCGGTTCTGTATATGTACTATATGAAACATGGAATGTTTGATCTGGAATACTACTCTGCACACTGTGCTGGTCTTGGGACTCCCTAGAGTCATACTCCTCCCACGGATCCCATACATTTTGGTAGTCTTCCGCAGGATGAGAAACATTTGAACTAGGAACGGTTTGATTATGGTGATGATGGGGTAGTTGGTGGGTAGCTTGATAGGTTCTGGATTGACTACCATGCACAGTGTCTGTATGGCTGGTCTGAACAAACAAGCATGCAAAAGAAAAAAAATTGTTGAGTAGTGCAGAGTACATCTAACTATCTAAACAAAAACTAAAGTGTTGAGGTTGTGAACATCAGTAAGTGAAAAAAGCAAAAAAAAAATGCTAATCAAAACTCAAAATACAAAGGCAGATGTATGCTGCGACATGCCATAAGTGGTTTCAAGAAACGACACTGTCCACAAAAAAGTGTTCAAGAAATAGGCTTCTTTTTTCTATTTCCATATTTTAACAGAGACAATTGGTCAACTCATGTATTAAAAAAGTGACCTTTGAGGTAGGTACATGATGTCATCTAGGGGCAACAATTCATTCACACTTTGAAGAAAAAGTTATGATATACCTACGTGAGATCATAGTTATTGTGAATATTTTAATGAATATTTTGAGATGACAAATTCTGATTCATTTACATATTGAAAAAACTGACTTTCAATAATTACCATTTCGGGGGACAAGCTTGAGTGAATGGCACAAAATAAATCCCACCAGTGTTGCAATATTTCTTGTAAATGTTTCAAGTCTTCAGAGGGATGCACTTTTTTCGTTTCCGAGTCAAAATATTGCAACCAAGGCTTCGTAAACCCAATAAAATGAATGATTTTAGCAGTCTTTCCAAACCTATAAACATTGAAGAGTTTTAGGCTAAATAATAATTTTAACCGTTCGTGCTACTTTTGAAAGGAAGATAGTCAATGATGGTTCTGCAATACATGTAACGAGTAATACATCAAATGAAAGGAACGCAAATTTTAATGAAAAAAAAATATTTCGACATGGCAGAAGGGCATTGTCAATATATTAAGAATGTTATACAGCGCGTATGTTAAATTCATATGAGAAGCATGTTTGTTTGGAAGATGTCACTCAACATGTTCAAAAATATGAAATTTTATTTTGACATCACTTTACGTTTAAAATGCAAAACATGCGTCTTCAGACGTCTTCAGGCGTGTCTGTTCTAACTTAAATCTACATGTTCAATGCCTTATATATATTTTTATAATTTTAGTTTCAGTGAGAATAATCTACCCAATTAAAGCTAAAAATCTGAACCTGACTTTGACAATAAACCAATTAACATCAACATAAGGAAAGAAAGTATACAATTGACTATGTCAATTTGAATTCGATAAACTAGAACATGTTTTGGCTCATGCTTACTTTCTTAACAATAATGAATACATAGAAATTCATATGCGATCTCAATGGTGAAACAGGTACAAATTTCCTTATGATGTTAACACATGGAAATTGGCACGCACTACGATTGGCTTTTAGTGTTGTTAACACTTTGGTTATGTTTCCATGGTACCAACAAAATACCACTCAGTTAGAAAATTATAGTTATCGAATATTTTTATGAACGACATACTTCACAACTCGACGTCGAAAGAAACTTCCCTCCTTCCCTCAGATAACAAAGCACCCGTTCACCAGCCCTCAGATAACAAAGCACTTGTCCCACAACCCTTAGATAACAAAGGAAGCACCCATCAACCCTCAGATCTAAAAACCAATTGCTTGCAATGTTAAAATCCTAGAGTTAATGTTTCTGGAAAATGCTCCAGATTTAACAAATCATTGACTGTATGTAGGTTACTACAAATATATATGGAAGCTAGTCGGCAGAACTCGAGAAAATTGATAATTATATAAGCGAAGACATTTTTGTTACCTAACTTTTTGAAAATTACACAGGCAATATAATTGCATTCGACAAAAATAAACGTGAATAATATATGACGATATTTCCCACTTTGGAAGTTGAAGAAAAATATCCTATGCTGACAGGTACGAGTATAAATTTAATATTCTAACAGAAAAAGATACCAAATTTGTACGGCATATCTCATGTGAAATATTTTGAAACACCTGGATTGCAGCGAATGATATTTTTCCGAGAATTTTGAGAGGAATCTCTCCAATTATTCTATNAGAATTACCACATCATATTGTCACATCACCAATTTTTGTTATCATTTATTGGAAATATTATGTTGAGTTAAAAGGTCAGAAAATAAAAAATATCTTGAAATTCTGAAAGTTTCACTTAGCCTTGCTCTGAGACAAAAAGTTCATTACTTTTTATAAATTATGAATACACTGACCCATGCTTTGATGAAAATTAACACTATCCATGATAATAATTATACAATTTTCACGCTATAAATTTTTTTCAGGACGCGTTTCAGTACCTACACCGTATTTCTATCAGTGGAACTGGTACTTCAAACTATTCTACAATGTATTATATATAACAGTAGGTAGTTAAAAAAAGTAATTACATAGATGATAATAATTCTGGTAGAAATGGTTCATTTTGAAAAAGCAATCATAATACAATATTACTTCTGGGAAAACAGGTAAAATGTAAATATGTTAATTCTTGGTATTTCATGGAAACACGTTTGACAATGGCGAGTAATTATCTATTTGCTGGTCGCTTAACAGAAAACTTGAAGGTAGTTGACAATGTTTCGTGGTGCATTTCATTAGTTCGGACTTCCATTGTCTGATATGATCTGTATCTGTAGAGTAGGGAGGGTGAGTGAAAAGCCCACGCACTTAGGCCACATGTGACCCATTGTACATCCTCCCGAGGAGTTGTCCTCCTAGGTCGTCGTCCATCCTGTCCTTTCCAGGAAGGTGGACAGGTCGCTGGGAGACATCTCCTTTATATCGGCAGGTGTAGGCCAAGACTCGCCGAACACACACTCTCTTATTGACGATAACTCCGGGCACTCGCACAGGACATGCCTGACAGTCTCATCTTCCTGTTCACACATCCTGCATAGAGGTGTGTCCACTANATAATTAGTATATGAAAGAGATAAAATTTCACTTATATAGTTGTTTCAAAAGTTTTTTTTTCGTTTAATTCAATGTTGATATGAAGGTAGTTGTTTTGAGAAGTCTTTTTCTACCAGTTTGTGTCTGAAAATAATTACTGCTTTGCATGATCTACACATTTTTGTAAGGAATTCATTATGCAATTATTTGATTTCTTCAGAATATTACATTTTTTGGTATTGAGATGGTGACGTAGAAACCCACAACCTTTCTTTCCTTCTCAAAACAACCCTCCTAAAAATATACCGCTTTCAAATTACTAAGGATACTTTTTATAAACTTTATCATCCGTTAACGTGTGAATGGTATTTTCTTGTCAATTCACTCTTCGAAAAGAATATTCGTTTGAAAATGTCTTTGTTTGACAAAACCGCAGTAACGTTAGTTACAAATAATGGTGGTATAAAAACATAGGAAATTGAAATTCTCATTTTGCAATTGTTTTTGATAGTATGCTGAAAACACAATTTCGAGAAAAATTAATGTTTTGTATTTATTGAAAATATTTTCCCACACCAAAACAATAGTACTAACTCTGAACTCGCGTTTCGCTCACTGAGTGAGCATCATCAGGCAATCACAGATTTATGATCAAAGGACAAACATATGAGAGTGTAATTATACTTTTCCTAAAAACTAGAGCGTGCTGTTGAAACGTATGTTTACTCAACAGTTTCAATATTATTCATCAGGAAACATTGTGAATCAATGGATATATGAAAAATATATAAACATTTCAAATTGGGATCGACTTACTGTTTGAACGCAGGAAGATATGAATAACAGGCTGTAGAGGACATGTTGTAGATGAACGGTAAGTGTTTGCTAATATCTTTATGAGACCAGTCAGAAAAATACAAATTGAGGAGTCCCTGATCACCACCTGAAAAAAATGCTCTTGAATATCGCTGCATTTGCAAAAAAAAAATAATTCCATTGTTTTTGTTTTCTGATAGAATATACCGCAATTTCTTGTGTTCTCGTATTTTTGAAACACTACAACTATATCAAACGAAATTTACTATTTGAATTCTTGGAAATGAGGTAGGGGAATTTGTGAATCGACCATTTTTTTGCCTATCGGATAAAGGATGAAAACCTGACCACAGAATAATTTTTATTCCGATTCGTATAGTTACTTAACAATTTTAGGATAGTTGATTCGTCAACCTCAATAGTTAATAAAATAATAATATAGGTAGTATTGTCACTACCGCAATTTTGATTGCAGATTGGCAGATAAGAAAAACATTAGAAAAATATTATGAAAGGTTAGTAGAGTTGGATATAGACATTTTTGTAAATATTAAATTTGTGTTGATAATACAGTCAGTTTACAGTATAGATGAAGAGTAGGTACTGAAAAAAATGAAGAACATTTTTTGTTACCTTCCACTTTTTCTATTTGGGTATTTGACTTTACATAGGAAATATTTACAAAAATCTGACAAAATAATTCATGAACATAAAAAATCTCAACTCAGGTTTACCTATTGCGATAAATGGTCAATATACCATCAATACCCAGTTTGAATAAGAACTTATTTGAAATTTCAAGATTAATATTATAGGGCCATATTATAGCTTTTGAAGTCTCAATTATGTGAACATTCTATAATTTTGTATATGAAAACATGATTTCATGTGTNGGAAATCATCACAGGAAGATATTTATCATATACTATATCAGGTAAAAGTGAAATAGTAATTAAAATAATAATTGAGTATCCTCATATGAAAAATATTTGATTGGATTTAGTATGTATGATTTTTCTCTATTCCAGCAGCATTTAACTTTCAATCCACCTTCAACAGTTAGGATGGATATAATATTAAACAAGAGGAAAATAAATTCAAGAATGTTGCCAACAGTGAAACATTTTGTTAAATTTTCATTTGTCTCTTTGATATTTGGAAAGTTGGGTATGTTCTTGTTTTGTGTCAATGTTTGGCAAGTGTTTTTCCATCTAGAAGTAATAAACACGGTTATGAATAGCAATATCGATATGATATATACTATTACACTATGTCACACTTCTCTATTCCTAATTCAAATAGTCGAAAAAATAACTAATTTTTTTTTCTATACATCCCAAAATGTTTTCCAAAGAACGTACATGGAGTATATGTTAGAGGCTCAGTTATATGGATTTGTGATCCAACCCACAAGGTCTCATCAGTGGTGCTAGCTGAACCACTGAACTGTCCTGAAAAGAACAAGCCTAGAAGTAACGGTGATGGCATTCCCTCATGTGTGTTGGCCTCACAGTGAAAGACAGAGAAGAATCTCGTTCGGCCGTCGATGTCGAAGCTTGAATTTGCAATAGACCGTCTTGGGGAACCTCGTTTATTCTGAATATTCGAGGATTGAGTCTGTTGATCCCACAGATGGGGTTTTCGTAGAGGCAGATACAGTCACTTTTACTTTTAGTCCTGTTCTTTTTAGGACAGTTAAGTGGTTCAGGCTAGTACCACTGATGAGACCTGATGGGTCAAAACAGTGCTGTCCGGTGTTGTATCGAGTTGCCTTGCAGTGAAAGGCAGAGGACGAATCTCGTTCGGCGATCAATGTCAAAGGATGCAACATAATGCATACATGCGAGTATAATCAATATTCGTCTATATTCCACTCTGAAGTATACCCATATGAGTTGGAATCTGCATATAAAGCATATGTACTACTACTACTATGATGAAGCTATGAGTGAACCAATGTGACAGAAATTAGAAGCTTCCACAATAACCCACTATTAATTATCGACTGCTCCCGCTAACCCAATGCTATGAATCCTTCCATTCTCGACATCAAAATAGAGTTTGGGGCATGCAAAGTCAAGTTTCCAGCACACCAAAGTATAGGCACTCATCCTTCACGATGCTGTTTTGTCTTAAAATGACCTTAGTGGTTCTGTTCAAACTGGAATATGGTATGATTGATATGTAAATATTTGATAATAATGAATTAAACATTCAATAATTCTGTTCAAATTGAATTGTGATAAGATTGAAATGTGAATGGTTGATATTGATGAATAAAAAAATTGATAAATAGATATACGGAAACATGGTTTCATTCACACAACATATTTCAATTATTCACAATGTCATTATTTGAACCTATACTTTCTTCCTATCCCACATACTCTACCTTCTCCTGTGAGTTGGAATCCTACAATTTCAATTGATATTTCTCTATGCAGTAGGCAGAAAAATCGCTCAAATCGTATCTACAAATCTTTAGTCGTGAAAGAATCAATCTTGATTTTTCTGATATCAACACGTTTTAAATTTGTAGCTTCGCTAGCTTTTTGATACATTGATTCGATAATTTCGATTTTCAATTTCTGAGCTTATATTATCATCGGAAAGTGCTGAACAAATAAGTTCTTCAGACAAATACCAGAGAAGAGTGCTAATTGTTTTTTCACGCTGCTTCTGAAATTTTTGTATTGATAGTTTTATATTCCAGTAGATTTAAAAAAAAATCAAAATCTTGTCGCAGAGCTTGAATTGACAAAGGCGCGCAATACCATAACAATATCATGTTATAAAAATACAAATATAACGGAGTCCTTGGCTTTCTACTCTGCTGAGGGAAATTTTTTTCTGAAATAAACAATTCAATAACTCTGTAGAATTAATTGTAGATAATATTAATGTAAGATCAGAAGTTCCAATTTGAAAAAAAATTGGTATCACTGATTAGATTNGCTTGGCAGGCTCTCACTTGCTTATCCACTGGATGGTGGTGGTTCATGTCCATCATAAGGTTCGCTGATCTAATCTCGATTTCCTCGGGTCCTACCTCACCAGCCATCTTTAGATTGACCGACGTCAAGTCCCTTGTAGAAAAGGTACTCTTCGTCAAAATATTCAATTCTTTTCAAATATTTATACACGTTCTTGGGGTCTCTGGGGTTCTGTTTTGAATTATATCCGCCGGATATCTTGAAATCCCATAATCTTTTTTTTGTAGACCCAGGTTTTTTGTATAAGAGCAATTTCAAACTTTTCTATAGCCTTTGCAAGGACCGCTGAAGCCCTCTTACTGTATTTTTTTTTGACAAAACAAAAACAGGAAAACCCTCAAAGCCCTCTAGAATCGGTGTCTGTGCGAAAGTGGCGATTCACATTGGAAAGAAGTTCATTTCACATAAACGCAGTTCTCCACAGGAAAGAGTTTTTCAACAGTGAAGTTCGAAGTGTACTGAGTTGAACCTCAAAACGATGAATAGCCACAGTCCGTCGTGTATTTCTGCTGTGTACCGCTCTCCAACCTTTCTTCGATGTTCCTGAGGTGAACCTCAAAACGATGAATAGCCACAGTCCGTTGTGTATTTCTGCTGTGTACCGCTCTCCAACCTTTCTTCGATGTTCCTGAGGTGAACCTCAAAACGATGAATAGCCACAGTCCGTTGTGTATTTCTGCTGTGTACCGCTCTCCAACCTTTCTTCGATGTTCCAGACTATCAAAGTTGCAAGTGATGTTCGCGCCTCCAATCAGGAGGATGGCTCTCTTCTGAATGAAATCCAGCAGTTTCCAGAGAACAATACTTCAAAGTAGGTCTAATCTGAGCTTTATAGAGCATCAAAAGTTGCTGAGGTGTAAAATGTTTTCTGATTCGGAACAGTGTGTAACGGTTTAAATTTCTCAATTAGAAGAATCAGTCGAGCCGCCCTGTAGGTTAGTTATTTTATCAGAATATCGTTGGTATGGTGGGTTGTCTATTAAGCAGGAGTAAATAAAACCGAGGATATTTTCATCGTCAGTATTTAGAAACAATTTAGATTAGTATCTATCGTGAAGCCGACACGAAAGCAAGGCTCTAGTTAGGGACTGTCCGAAACCTAAAAACATCTAAGGTCAGTCAAATTAGTCAATTCAATATTTTCATTTCCTATTCTTGAAATATTGGTAGAGAATTCAAGAAAATTTGAAAAAAATCACATTCATTTAAACTGGACATTTTGAAGATTGTGCACTAATCACTGTGGAAAGTGAATGCTGAAAAAACATATTGATAATTATATTATATTGCACCCTTATTCGTAATTGATGCAATAGACAAAATAATAAATCAAAGATGGGGATTCAAGACATATGACTTGATTTCGAATCCACCGAAAATATACCTACAAATCCATAGGCATTCCGTTTGATTTTACACGATGGTCTAAGATACAATGCACTAACAAATTCTGTGAAAATTCTAGTTCGAGAAGTTTCTTCAATACCAATCGAATAATGTTTTGTTCACCACGAAAATGCACTGGGTTGAATTGAAGCTCCTATAACAATAACGGAGCTGACCACAGTACGTGTCATCAGTTGTTCCAGAATCATCATTGACTATCCACTTCGAACAATTTTCAATTGGTCCTACATATTTTTGTCCGATGATTCCGAATCTGAAGTCTAAACGTAGCGTTACGGTCTAATTTTGGAGCGAAGACCACTCAATAGTCGAAACTGTCAAAAAATTGACTTTTTCAAGAACTCACAGACACCTTTTTTTCATGATCGCAGGCTGTCGACTTTCATACACCTTTAAATGTTGTCACAAGAT
>NW_019295156.1:2804-19580 GCF_000500325.1 Leptinotarsa decemlineata
TTGGAGGATCTTCGAAGTATGCAGACGTATGTTTGTACATAGACAAGCACATCATGAAACCCTGTACCGTGCATTCTCTCTCTCACACACACACACACACAAAATCTCATATGAAAAAAAAATCTGAACGATCCATGAACCAGACACTTCAAGGTCACATCGCCTTGACATCACTAAACAACAAAAAAAAAGCAATTAATATGTCATAGTGGTGAGGGGAGATTTAGAACCGGAAAAAAAATTCTGAACGATCCATGCACCAGACACTTTAAGGTCACATCACCTTGACTTCACTAAACAACAACAAAAAAAACAATTAATACATCATAGTGGTGGGGGGAGGCTTAGAAACGGCTCAAATCTCCTACTAACAATCAACATGCTGATTGATTCAGGAGCATCTTGCAACATAATGAATGGCAAGGATTGGAGCACGCTCATTGAAAATAACGCTGCCATACTATAGATTCAGACAAAAGTGGTAAGCACTATCAAATCATATCCATCAAGCACACCGCTAGAATTCAAGTATAAATTCACAGCACCTATTCGTTTTGAAAATGTTAAAGAACTCGTCGAGTCGTTCCTGGTAGTAGAAAATGGTACAATATCTCTACTAGGTAAAGCAACATCGATTGCCTTAGGACATTTTAAGATCGGATTGGAAGCGTATGCACACCAAATAGCACAAGTCGTTCCTTTTCCAAAACTTCCCAATATAAAAGTGAAAATAACTATCAATCCATTGATTAAACCCGTACAACAACCAATCAGAATAATTCATGTTGCTGTCGAAGCTAAGGTAGGAGAAAAATTGAATGAAGCCCTCACCAAAGACATCATTGAAAAGGTGGAAGATGTTAGCCCGTGGATCTCTGATGATAATCGTTTTCAAACACGACGCTTCTGCATAGATATGCGACAAGCCAACGAAGCAATATTGAGGGAAAATTTTCCTCTCGCAACTTTTGATAGCTTTATGACTAAACTAAGAGGAGTCATATATTTCTCAAGCCTATATTTAGCCAGCGCTTAATATCAGTTGGAATTGGATCATGAAAGCAGACCTATTACCACATTCATCACATATAAGGATTCATTTCGATATAAACGACTTATGTTCGGAATTTAAACTCGGCACCAGAAATCTTCCAAAGAGTATTTCAGAGTCTCCTAGTTGATTGCAAGAAATGTTTAAATTACATAGATAACATTATTGTATTCGGAAAAACCAAAAGCGAGCATGATACATGTACAATGAGGTGCTCATGGTACTCAGAAATAATAATGTTCTGCCTAATGGGAGAATATTTGTTACTGAAGCCCATGAGTTGGAATTCTCAGGACATATAATATCTTCATCTGGGATAAGACTTGTCCCAAAAAAAGTTGAAGTAATCCGAAATTTTCGTGCACTTCGAATAAAGAAGAAGTGAGAAGCTTTCTGGGTTGAGTAACTTGTATACAAATTTCAAAAAATATGGTGTACACATTGCCAGAACGTGTCAAGCTGGTTAGCCTTTATTACCAAAAACAAAATTGTGCCCGAGCGGCTGCAAGGATATTTAACCAAAACCATCCTGAACGTAGCGTTCGCCATAAGTATGTACTGGAATTGATTTCAAAATTTGTGGAGACGGGTTCAGTAATGGATAAAAAAGGGCAACCATTGGAATTGTGAATGATGAAGGAGCAGCTGTGGCGGTATTGGAACATGTCCAATTTATGCCAAACACGCAATCTGTACGACAACTTTCTGCAGTTTCCGGTATCAGTCGATCTAACGTTTTCAGAATTTTACATTGACACCAGTTCCATCCGTACAAAATTAAATTAATCCATGAATTAAATGATGATGATTGGGATCGAACGCAAGAGATTTGCGAAATTATGGCTGAGCGTATCAACAATCACCCCAATTTCTTGTACAACGTTTGCTTTTCTGACGAATGCACTTTTTTACTTAATGAAGAGGTTAACCGGCATAACTGTAGAATTTGAAGCGATACAAATCCGCATGTATTTCGAGAAGCTCACACTCAACATCCAGAAAAGCTAAACGTTTGGGTAGGAATTTTGGGAGACCACCTAATCGGACCACTGTACGTTATCTTGAAATGCTGGAAAATGCGATTGATCCGTTAATAACTGAACAATTAGAAAATGATCCTCTACTACTTGAACTACAATTGCATTTCCAACAAGACGGAGCTCCTCCGCAATATGCCGCATCAGTTCGCCAATACCTCAATTTGCAATACCTCGGTCGTTGGATTGGAAGAAGAGGTCCTATGGAGTGGCCTGCCCGATCTCTTGACCTGAACCCTCTGGACTTCTTCTTGTGGGGACATCTCAAGTAGAAATATCTGGTAACGTGTTCCTACATTTGAATTCTTGGAATTATACTGTTCACATATTTACTCAGGTTACATTAACTAGTATCGACTAATGAAATGAGTTCCATTTGATTTATTCAATGACGTGGTGGTGTCATGTAGGAAAGCACCTGTAAAATTTGATAGGTATTCGTGATGAACTAACGAATTTTTTTTGACTACCTTTGAGAAAGGAATTTTGACTTGTTCCCTCAGTTTGGTAGGGATAACATACTGTATAATTTTCGATAAGTAGTCGTAGTTTACCCTGTATAATTCATTGACTGTTTTATAAATTAAGTTCCTCTGTATATCATGTACTTCATTGAATAAACTCTCATATAAGTATATAATAATTAGTGCCGTCTTGCCATTGGGTTTCTATCTGTTCGATGGCCTTGTTACAAATAGATGTATGAACAAATCCTACAAGAAATATGGTGTTTCTTTTCAATCATTAAACAAATTTACAGGTTTTCAATTTTTTTCTGAACCCGTACTATAATAATACACTTCCCGCGGTTCGAACTTCAATGAAGTTCAGCTTCATTCTTTAGTGTTGGTCGACAATCACCTTATAATTATATTATGAATAATATGCTAGTTTATTAACTATAACTAATGTTTTTCAGCCTAAACAACAATGAGGCTAAACTACTTGCCAATGAATACACTAGATGAATGGCTACAGTTTTACTAATCAAAATAAAAGTTATTAAGTTTCATCAAACATCATATATTACTTGAGTTCCTTTGATACATGTATCAATACATGTATCTATTGATACTGACATCGAAAACCGTTCCAGGAAAGCTTATCAGAACAATAAATTAATAACTTTAAAAGAATATCCCTCTCTGAATCCATTTATTTCGTGTTATAATTCAAAAACTTGAATCCTTTGAATAGAAACATCAAGATTTTGTATCAAAGTGAAAGTTTTTTGATGAAATATTCGTGAATTTGAATAAAAATTACACCTACATGTCATATAGACATGTGTTCCGTGTGTCTGTCAAGTTATTATACATGATCTGTCAAAGATAGTATTATGACAATTTTAATAAATAAATTCAACAATACTTTATTATCACATAGCTTTGTATAATACAAAGCACATAGTTAAGAAATAACTATATAACATGGTGGCAGCGTAAAACCGAAATAATCAAGGATGTCGGCGTCACTTCAACCACCTAAGAGTTTCGAAGCGGGCAACAATCCTGAGAAAGCTTGGACAAAATGGAAGCAACAGATAGAACTTTACTGGATTGCTACAAGCATGAGCACTAAACCGGTACCAATACAAAGAGCTACGTTTCTACATATCTTAGGAGAGCAAGGGCTTGATGTGTATAATACACTGAAGTTCAATGAAACCCAGGATTTACTCACGGTGGAAGTGATTATCGATAAACTATCACAGTATTATGCTCCCTATAAGAATGAAACCTACACCCGATTTGTGTTTTTCTCATGTTCGCAAATGGAAGATCAGACTATAGATCAATATGTTATTCTCTAAAACAAAAAGCAGCAGACTGTGACTTTGGCAATCTACAAGAGTCACTCATAAGAAACCGAATTGTTTGTGGTATAAAAAACGACTCTCTGCGAGAAAAACTTTTACAACAAAAGGCACTAACTCTCGGTTCTTGCATAGACATTTGTAGAGCAGATGAAGAATCTCACAGACAACTCCAAGCAATGTCTGCGGGTAGTTATAGTATGATGGAAGTGCACAGAATTAAGAAAGGCAATAGGAAAAAAGAAGGCAACGGCAAAAGCGAACATGCAAAAAGTAAGAAACTGCCATGTCGAAGATGTAATACTTTTCATGACTATGCCAAGTGTCCTGCATGGGAAAAAGTTTGTTCAAAATGTAAAAAACATAATCATTATGCAGTATGTTGTACAGCAAGGAGTGTAAGAGAAATAGAGACAGAAAGTTACGTAGATGAAGAGGAGTACAACAGAAATCTCGTAATAGATACTATTAAAGAAGTCAACGGGATAGAAGAGCAAAATCTAAAAATCTGGAAATTTTTTTGTTTGGAACTTGTAGAAACTTTTGTTATTGATGTGTTTTTCACTGCGGTACTGCACACCACTAAAAAACTTTGGAATTATTTTTTATCACATGAATTAATTCAATGTTTCTTTTACAATCTTCGCTACGCATAGACACAATGACACGTTTACCTAAGCGTGACGTCAGACATCATGACACCTGCGAGCTGTTTGCGCGCACTATTGGAAAAATATTAGGAAATAGCTTGAAACTTCGTTAAACTCAAGTTTATTACCGCAATAAAGGTCTTTTCATAAATAGTAAATGTGTATCCACATTACGGAAGAGTATTTCAAAATCTTTCGTCACGTCTATTCATTCCAAAAGAATGAGTTTCAAACATTCCCCTTTCAAATGCAATACTTCACAGTCGTGAACAGCATGCAATAAGCAGTATGCTCATTGCATGCAGTTATAATATTCTGATAGGCATGATTGTGTCCAGGAATTGTGTATGACAAACAATAATCATATGAGAAGATTTGTGGAAAATTTAGAAATCATGTTTACAAAACTGTAGAAATTGTATGGATTAACGGTCATGCAGGAATTGAGGGAAATGAAATTGTGAATAAAATGGCGAAAAAAGGAGGTGTTCAAGGAAGAAATGTTATATCACTGGCAGGAATTATACTCTGGATTAACTTCTGGTCAGAGAAATAGGATAATTCAGGAGAATCCGCTGAAGTATCCGTGGTATATATATGAAATCAATGAAAACTTCATCAGAGTAATCTGCAGAATGGGAACTAGGCACGCAATGTACCCAGAATATAAATTCACAATAGGATTAGCTGAAAATCTAAATTGCTCATGTGGAAAAATTGATACGTTAGATCATCTAAATCTAGAATGTATTGAAAATAAAGAACATATTGATAACCTATACGAAATACTGAAAAGTGAAAATATGATATTCCCAATAAGATTGGAAGAATTTCTAATCATTAGAAAAAANGATTCGTAATCTACGCATCAAAATACGTAAGTACACGCAAAACGAAAATTCACCAAAATGAAAATGAAAACAAAAATTGAAAAATGAAAGAAATAATAGGACTAACCAAATACAAACTTTTAGAACTGAATAAGAATGTATTATATATCTAGAAAATATCAAAATATTATAGAAATTTCACACGTTAAAATAGAATGGCGAATTGGTTTTACCAAAGCCATTTAAAGTCATCACACAAACACACACACACACACAAATAATGTTTATTACTGATTTAGGTACTATATGATCCGACATTGTCACACATAATTTCTCGTATATCAGCATAACGTAGCATAAAGCACATCAGCATAAAGTAGCAGTATCCAATAGTTTGTTCTACAGACTATTGAGCATAACAATGTCAGTAAGTAATTTTCAGAGAAAACTGAGTTTTATCATATAAATCGCTGTCAACAACGGTTACAAGGTAGATATTATCGACTCCATTATTTCTAAAAAACTACCGAAACAAGTCATTTACCAAGTCTATCCAACTACAAGAAATGATGATGAGAAGAAAGACTTGGACGTGGCTAACAGAACCAATAATATTGTGACAAATTTATTAAAAACAATAAACACAAAACATCAGCGTCGAATAGATTAGGAGTATATAAGTTGACTTGTGGTTCTTGCCCAAGACTTTATATTGGCCAAACAGGTAGAACTTTTCCCAAAGGATAACAGATATTACGAGTAGTTTTTTTTGAAAGACAAGACTATTTCCATATATGCAAAATATATTTCAGCAAGAGGTCAAGAGTTCAACCACAACTATAAAGTTTTATATTTGAAAGAGAGGTTTGGAATTAAATCTTGTGGAATGCTTGGAAATCAATAGTTTTGGGAATTATGAGAATTTACTGAATGACCAAATGAGTTTGAATGATTTTTCTGTGTTGAATCTTGTTTTATTTAATGTTGAAATTGGTAACTAGTTTATTATATGTTCATTTAATGACATTGTGAAAGTTTTGTATTATATAAAGCACTAATAAGGTAGAAGTTAGTCAGTATGAAGTTATTGTAAAGTGAACCACGTGTTGCTGATTTGTAAACCATCCAATGAAATTCTCACAATCAAATGTTATGGATTCTCATCAAATATCGGCCAATTCCATCACATAATTCAATGATTCATGTCTGAATGATATAACCCTATCAACGTATTAATTTCACAGTCGCAAACTCAACTCAGTTTATTCTTGATAAAATAATTTTATAATATCTATGTACTTTTCAGCTGTGAATATATGTGCGTTATTTCATATTTTAAACTCATCTAATTCCGAATTGCTACCATTTTAAAATGGCGTCGTTCTATAAAATAATTTGGTGTCATTAGCAAGCATTATAACGTATTTTTAGCTACTATGTTACCCCTATAAAACTGTTAAGAAACACTTAGTTCTAGGAGTTATGGTATTGTGGTAGAGTCTGACAAATTTTAAAGCTTTGGATTTGTACAAGAGTGTTTCTATGAGGTTAGGATTTTTGGAAAAGTATTATGCATCGAGATGTTTTGGTTAGAAAGCTGCTTGTATCGATTACATAAAGGCTGAATTACGATGAAGTTTTGAGCTAGTGATTTGACGGTAAATATACATGGTGCTTGAATTAAATCTTTTCCTGTTTGGCATTATTAGCTATAGTTATCGGACAGCAAGTCAGATGAAACTGACAAACTATACTTCATTACACGACCTCTTCAATCAATGTCAGCTGGTTCTTCTCAAATGCTGCATTCGCGGAAGCAATATGATTTTATAACAGTTATTTCATTCACATATAGTCTGTGGGTATACTTGAAGACTGCCTATAAATCAAATCATCTAAAGGAACAATTCGTTCAGGTCAGTCTCAACTCCCTACACGAAGGGCGTTGGATTATATCCGACAGGTGTCAGTGCAGGATTCTCCACTGAAGTTATTCCTGCATATGCTCTTGGCAATACAACTGCAGCAATAGATTTTCAATTGCAGACCGACTTGCAGACCGATTTCGGGCTATTTGACCACTCGTCGGTACAAGGTAGTGTCCATCATCAACATAAAGTCGAATTCCTTCAAAGTATCATTCGTCGAACTAGCTTGAAGCGGACAACAAACAACAGGTTTGTCATCGTCATATCTGCCTGTGAACGAGGTAACCAACCGCATATCCGAAATTTGACAAATTCCTCGTTTAAGGACAGAAAACTTTTCACATAAAGTCAGTGGGCAAACTTGAAGACTGGCTTTGAATCAAATCATCTAAAACAACAATTCATTCAAGCCAGTCTTAACTTCCTACATTGTATGTTAGTTAATTGACTGACACCTCCCCTGGCTAATACCACGAAAGGCGTTGGATTATATTCGACAGGTGTCAGTGCAGGATTCTTTACTGAAGTTATTCCTGCATATGCTGTTGGCGATACAACTGCCGCAATAGATTTTCAATTATTTTAACACACTTTCAGACTGGTTTCGGGCTGTTTGGCCACTCGGCAGTGCAAGGTAATGTCTATCATCAACATAAAGTTGATGCTTTCCTATAATTCAAAATCGAATTACTGCCGAGTATCATTCCTCGAACTAGGCTGAAGCGGACAACAAACAACAGGTTTGTCATCGCCCCTACATGTGAACGAGGTAACCAATCGCATATCCGGCATATCCGGATATGCGGCACCTGTCAGATATAATCCAACGTCCTTCGTGGTATTAGCCAGGGGAGTAGTTGTTTTCTGATTAGTGTCAGTCCATTATCCTACAGTGTAGAGAGTTGAGACTGGCTTGAACGAATTGTTCCATCAGATGATTTGAGTTATTTTATTTTTTGGAATTTCAGTAAATATACCATACTATGATAATACGATAATGAAAACAAAATTGTGTTTGAAAGCATTCCAATAAAATAATTTCATAAAAATTTATAAGTTAGTTGGCAAAATGTTTCATTCATAATTTCATAAACGTTTCTATGACGAATTTATAAAACACTCTCATCACCTACAACTGTATTGTGTGCATGGCTCATTTAATGTAATTAATTGGCATTTTGGGACTGATTACAGAATACCAACAAAATGAAACTTTTGCTGCACCATGAAATTATGAAATAATTTTGCTGGTTTGGACACTCAATCGTAATTTTTTTTTCGGTAACTTATGAATTGAGAAACCATGAAGATTTTCATTTAAAATATATCAGATAATTTATGATACTGTAAAATCGACAATAATGTTTATAGTTCAGTGAGATACTATTATTTCACAGTTTGTCAACAATTGTGAACTAATTTATTCCGTTTATAATAGGTGGGGTTATGATACATGAAAAACTACCAGCATTCATGTATCTGAGGCATTAGTAACCCATCTTGATTTGTAAGTAATAGAATCATTTATTTTTCTGATTGATTCGGCCGTTACTCGATGAAGATCCATAGTAATTTCAAAAACTACACTAGCGAAACATGTTGTGATATATTTTTCAAATGAAGTTTGTGGAGATCAAATCGTGAGGTTTAGTTTTTGAAAAAAAAAGAATCATTTATATTTGAAATCGAAACCAACAAAGAAACAGATACAACATAAACGATTTAGTAGCCAGTATTATAATATTTTTTTTTGATATTTCGCTTCACACACCACTGAAGAAATACTTTAATGTACCAAACGCCTTGATAGTATTGTCAAAATACTGCGAAAAAAGTTATCAAAACACTTTCATAGTATATCTCGTGAAGAACTGACTGTTGATAGCAAAACCTCCAATACTTGTAGCTTCTCCAATACACAAATTGCCAATTTTCAGTCAGTGTGGATGATGTATTCACATGTCACATTACATGTTACAATTAATCAACACTTGTTAGTTTCCTATACATTGCTTTATAATTATCTCGCTAAAAAAATCAGATATGATTTATTAGCAACGCCACTGATTTCTTGAAAGCTAACTAGATGGTGGCAATAGGATTGAGAATCAAATAATTAGTGTTTGTTAATGCTCATTAATCATTACAACAAAAATAAAAGTCCGCAAATGCATATGCGCGTAAATCTATGTATTCCAAGAAGTCAAGATACATGAATCTTCTTGGCTAAACAATGTTCGTGCAAAAATCATAAAACGAGATATTATAGGTGACCGGTGATTAAAATTCAAGCTGCGCACGGTTAATTTACGAGATTCAATCAATAATTTCCGACACTTGCTCTTAACGGATATTCTATTGAATAATATATCTACTGATCCTTGCATTGATATTGTTAACAATTTGAAGTAATCAACAATTCTTCATCGTGTGGAAAAATTACAATTTCATTGTACAATGCCTACTTAAGTAACCTGAGTGGCATTATAAATGAAAATTCATTAGGCCTACTTGAACTTTGCTAGGTTTCACTTCACCACATTCTCTATTTCGATTTGAATTGATATTAAATCTCTTTGATACTCCATTATACGGGTACCTTATTATAGTTGAAACTATATGTGTATATGGAGAAACCTCAGTAAATTGTTAAAATAAAAAAGTTGTCTTCAAAGAATTATTCAAATTCATTCGATGTGACTACTCTGATCAGACCCAAATAGATATCGTTCAATCCTTGAATTTTTTTTTCAGAACACAGTTTTTAGTGAATCTTCAACATACGAGCCCATTGAATTTCGTTTATCCATCACAAGATATGTGGAATTATGCTAATAAACCAGCATTCAAATTTGAGTCTGTGTGTGGGTATCTGGTAAACGATAAAAGTTGATTGCCAAGATGCTAAGTTGATTGTTCCGGAATACTATCAGATGATAGCGAGTTATTTTTTCATTTCGTGGATGTACGAGTTCAATGCATCCCACTGATTTTCGGACTAATTGGAAATCTATTTGAACTTTGCCACTGGAATCTCAAATGTAAGATTAGAATATTGTTACGTTTTTACCCGTGGGTTGACCAATAATTGACTACACTGAATAATCCAACTTTACTTTATTTCACTTTAACTACAACAAACACTCCAACTAAAACTTCAACTATTATTTGAATGTCTATCACCTTACTGAATCACTTCGCGAACCGCACTGTAACGTCCACTTGACTGTGTCGATATCCTCGCGGCTAGTGTTTTTATATCGTAATCGAATGCAGTAGAAATTTCACCGCAGTTCCGTAAAAATCGGTAGCATTATCCTCGCTGCTTCTAGAGTGGTAGGGAAAAATCGTATATTCGCGCGCTCTTAGCTACGTCACCACTGGTTTATGGCTACCAGTGGCGGCCGGCGTTATTTTCTTTCGGGTATGATTTACAACAACATGTTCATGAAATTTTCATATGTGGTATTGTTCAACTTTGTTCAACCCCATTTTCGAAATTTTACAACCAAACCTGTACTATTCGTTGCAGTCACACATTATATAGTCATGAGTTTTTTTCCTGACATGAAAATTTCTGTGAAATTCATCAATAGCCAGTCGAAAACAAAGTATAGTATATATTGAAATAAATAATGACTGATACAAGAAACTCAAAATGAGAATATATCAACAACATTACATAGAAAAATCTGCTATTACTTTGAAGATCATGTAATAAGGGATCTACACTCGATATTTTTCATCAAATGAACCAAAATTCTTCTTGAGGCGAATCATGGAGGACTTATCAAATAATAAACTCCACTAATTTCTAAACTTCATTTCAATATACCTATATCTCACTTCAAGAAGTGAGAATGATCCGTATTCATCTTTCATTTTTCATATCTTCCGATGGTTTCTGTTTTTATTTATTTTTTTCATTTTCCCACGGGAGACCATAACCCTGAAATGTCTATTGAGAAATGCAAGTTTTTCTTGAACTCTCGAAGGAAAGGAAACAGATTCACTGAAAAAAGTAGTCTTGTGATAGCAACCCAATTCAGATATTTGTCGATTTATTCATTCTAAATTAAGTGTTAACTATTTTTTGAGTATAAGATATGGTGTAAAACGAGAATATTTCTCTGCTTCGAGTGGTTGTGGTAGCAATAAATATGATATACCCGACTAGTTGATGCCTGCAAATTCATTCACATGGACAATCACAAGGACCCAGACTTTTCAACAGCAAATAACTTTGATTTATTGAAAATTCATTTCACAAACTATAAATATAGTAAACCAAAGTTTCAGCAAATCAATGGAATAGTATTTTGAAAGTACTTATTTTCTAAAACAAATGCTTAATGTGATCATTTAAATTGATATAACTTTTTAACGTATGAACCAATTCAAATAAATCATATATTGCGTACTTGATGAAGCTGTCCAGAATACATTAACGAGAACCTCAACCATATCAGTTGAGCCGTATTTGAGATTAGCCCGCATAGATAAACACAAAAACAGATACAATTTCTAACAATCATTGTTTTGGGTTTTATCGCGTTACTTAAGACCCGATAATCATATTTTTCTCAAATGTCCTCCATATACAGACAGCGTATATGCCTACTTTCTCTGTCATAGTGTTACATCAGCTTGTTGTTTAAGAAGAAGAATATATTTATTGAAATAGGTAACCCCAATATACAATTATCTTTCCAAGTTATTCTATCTAGCATTATGGATGGATTTCAATAACTGTTTTTTAAAAATACTTAATGGTGGACTAGATTTAATTACAATTAATTCAATTACAATTACATTTGGTAATTTATTGTATGCATCAAACCCTTTGAATAATAATTCATGGCACTTCTACTAATTGTTCCGCATAAATGCAAATTAGTATGATTTCTTGTGGCATATTTGTGTACTTCTAAATTTTAACCAACAAATTCAGAAAAATATGGAAGTGTTAAGTTATTCAGAATTTTATAAATGTCATAGTTAGGTAATACAACCCTGAAGAAACTGGTAGCCACCGCTAAGTTTGTAACATGAATCTGATTTCCGTGAATCTATTCACTTTTAGAACAATTCGCATACGTCGATTTTGAAGTTTTTGTAATTGAGATGTTTGATTTAGATTAAACAAGAAAATAATAGAAGCACAGTAATCAAAATGTGGTTAGATAATCGCATTGTATACAGTTATTTTGGACTGAGTGGATGAATTACCAGAAGTTCTTGCGAGGAAATATAGTTTTTTAGATATTTTTTACATATACAATCAAGATGCTTGCCAGAAAGTAATGAATTATCCAACTGGAATCCACGATATTTGATACACGACACAATTTCAATTATTCATTATCGATTTGTAGATTTACTTCATTTGAATCAAGGTTGTTCCATTCATATTTTGTTGTCATAATTATTTCTTCAGTTTTGATTTTATTCAGTTTCAATTTATTTGCCATGAGGCATTCATTTACATCCTTTATTGCGGCATTCATTCCATCAATAGCTTCATCTAAGCTTGTTCATGAAGAAGGTTTCCATTTTAACCTGAAAAATATAATTTTGAAAATTACAGAACAGATCGAAATATTCGAGAGTATGCGAAAGTATTCCACAACCTTCCAGAACTCCCGGAATATTTTTGAATGTTCAGGAATAACCTGAAATATTCACAAAAATCCTGGAACAACTTCCCTATCCCCCATTAATGAAAAAGGTTCCCGTTTTTACCTGAAAGGCGTGCGTTCAAAGACTTGAAGGCTATGATTTCCGCCTTCTACCATTCGAGAGAATTCAAGTGCATTTCACAACATTGCAGAACTTCCGGAGTAATCTGGAATCAGCCTGGAACATTCTGGATCATCGTGGAATGATCAAGGAAGGTATAGGGCGCGGTAACCCTATCAAAGGAAAAATAATCATGTTTTTACCTGGGGTGTGTCTTTTGAAAGATATAAGGATGTGAAATTTCGTCCACTAGAAACTTCTATAACGATTCAGAACATGCGGTAATAGGTATAACTATCTCATATCAACCCTCGGAACGAAGCCGGGTACCCGGCTAATAAATATGACTTTTGATTTTTCTGAAATCCTCTCAATCAAATGTTCATAACTATCACACACAAAACCAAAATGCAACCTTGATCCCTATCAAAATGATTCACCATGTAAAATCGCAATTGAAATCTTTCTTATCACACGCTAATATTCATTTTCTCGCGTGATAGTTCCAATTTTGCGATAACTTCTAAGGTATGATTTTAATTGTATGGTGTATAACACATGAAAGGCATGCGCATGAAAATACCGTATTCATTTGATAAGGAGTAATATCATTTCCGTCTTAATCACTATCTATTACCATAATATATGTGTCCATCATTTCAGGCATTGAAATGGGGTATATTGAGCATATGCCATCGCGAACTTTTTCATAGGCTGTGACATTTCATTTTGCCACTTTTCATTACAAACTGTTTGCGGGGCAATCTGAACACGAATGAAACATTTTTGTCAATGTTTACTCTTAGATTGTATGATACCAATTTTTTAAATTTCTGTCTATTATTTCCACAGATTTAATATTCTCCTTGTCATATAGACGTGTGTTCCGTGTTCAGTGTGTCTGTCAAGTTAGGTGACATGATCTGTCAAAAATAATGTTATGACAATTATAATAAATACAAGTCAACAATACTTTATTATCACATAGCTTTGTATAATACAAAGCACATAGTTAAGAAATAACTATATAACATTCCTGAGTAGTCTGCAGCAGTACTCTGTAAATTATAACTGAAATTTTGACAGCTATTTAAATTCCACATCAATTGTTTATTTTGTTAATTTTTTTCATTTCACGGTTAAGCAGCCCAATAACGCATGCATTCTTTTCCTTTTATAGTCATAGTGATCAACGTGAAGTGAGAAGTAAGGTAAATACAAGGATATTCATCCACATCTGCGGGAATGTCATACTTAGAGTCGGTGGACGACCTCAGCGTACATGTTTGAATAGATTGATGAAACAGGTGACATCAATGAACTATCAAGATGAATAAACTTCTGAAGAAGCCAGCCAGTCGTGCTGGCTAAACGTTAGGATACAGTTCCAAACCACGACGGCCTTTAAACCCGAATGAAGATCGCAACACTGAAAATCTCGGCCGCGAAAACCTTAACCAATTCAACAAATTCAAAAATATTCAGACACATTGAAAAAAAATAAAGCGAAATCAAGCTTGCGGTCGACTTTGTAATTTTGGTCGAATCAAAGTCAAGCTTGTAGTTGATGTTGAGTTCCAAAATGGAAAACAGTTCTTGAACAGCTGGCTAGAATATTGGAGCATCTAGATCAAATATAACTGCTCATCAAGATTGCCAAAATCCTGGATCGCATATCAGGGAAGAATAAAGACGAAAATCATTGGCTTATTGATGATTCTATTTTGTTACTGATCAAATTGATGAATAGTCCTATCGAGGAAACAGATTTCTTTTATATTTACTCTCTGATACTTTTTTATTACATTGGATGGATTGTTCTGGTATCTGTAGAGTAGGGAGGATGAGTGTAGATTCACAGCACTTAGGCCACATGTGACCCATTGTACATCCTCCCGAGGAGTTGTCCTCCTAGGTCATCGTCCATCCTGTCCTTTTCAGGAAGGTGGACAGGTCACTAGGAAACATCTCCTTTATATTGGCAGGTGTAGGCCAAGACTCGCCGAACACACACACTCTCTTTGGAAACCTTGAGTTGTCTCACAGTGGCCCCCGCGAACGTTTTGGAAGGTGTAGCGATATTACTGTCATTGCGCGGCTTCTTCAACCTTCTTGGGGTTCCCTCCGTGGAGGTGCACAAGTGAGAGAGCTTTCCTGCAGGGGCAACCAGTTCCTTGCCTTTATTCAAAGCGGAGCTATTGGCGCCCGCCACAGAAAGTACGCTTGCTGTTGGAGGTGATCTGATATGTCCAGCCTCATTCCAAACGGTAGATTGGGGTGGTCATTTCTGTTCATCTCCAGCCACCGCCTCAGATTGAGGTGAACACTTCTGTCCAGCCTCGGAATTGGATTTTGTTGTTTCTGTTGTTTCATTGTTTCACCTCTGGCGGAGCTACGCATTACCAAAGGTAGGCTGATTACAATGAGGTTTTGCCCGGTTCCCCAAGGGGATCGTTCGTGACCGCATATCACGCTGCGGCCATTCAGCTGTCGGCACGATTCCTTACACATTACTTTGGGTAGGTTGGTCCATAGTGGTATATTTTGCAAAGGCTTTCGGGGGGTTTAAGTTCCCTTACCTTACTTATTTCTACCTCTGACCAGGAGTGTGGCGACCTCGTCCATGAGGCCACATTGGCATCCCGGACAGGGCCTTCAGTCCCCTTCCCTAATGCAGTCCCCTGCATTACAGAATGCATCGAAAGTTGTAGATGGTGTGAAGTCAGTTGACATTTGAAGTTCCAGTAGCAATGTATAAATCGACTTTCAATATCTTTAAGCAAGTCAGATGAAACTGACAAACTATACTTCATTACACGACCTCTTCAATCAATGTCAGCTGGTTCTTCTCAAATGATGCATTCGCGGAAGCAATATGATTTTATAACAGTTTTTTCATTCACATATAGTCTGTGGGCATACTTGAAGACTGCCTATAAATCAAATCATCTAAAGGAACAATTCGTTCAGGTCTATCTCAACTCCCTACACGAAGGGCGTTGGATTATATCCGACAGGTGCAGGATTCTCCACTGAAGTTATTCCTGCATATGCTCTTGGCATATGCAGAAATAACTTCAGTGGAGTCGCATATGCGATTTCGGGCTATTTGACCACTCGTCGGTACAAGGTAATGTCCATCATCAACATAAAGTCGAATTCCTTCAAAGTATCATTCGTCGAACTAGCTTGAAGCGGACAACAAACAACAGGTTTGTCATCGTCATATCTGCCTGTGAACGAGGTAACCAACCGCATATCTGAAATTTGACATATTCCTCGTTTAAGGAGAGAAAACTTTTCACATAAAGTCAGTGGGCATACTTGAAAACTGGCTTTGAATCAAATCATGTAAAACAACAATTCATTCAAGCCAGTCTTAACTTCCTACACTGTATGAAAACAAAATTGTGTTTGAAAGCATTCCAATAATAATTTCATAAAAATTACAGGAAGCAGTTATAAAATAAGTTCGAAATAATTTTATGAAGATCAGATAAACCTCGGAGAGGTTTTTTTTAAACCCACCCCCTGTCATCAAACCGGAGTTTATTTTGCCACGGAATTTTTGAATCAATCGAGTTACTACTTTTTATATCGATATTTTAGATTTAATTATGGATTTTATAATTGTGTTGTATATATTTTCATTTAGTGTAGCTGAAAGCACTGTTTTATTAGTTGGAAACGAAACATTCGAGGAAAGTAAATTATCTAAGAAATCC